>KV004527.1:65703-89466 GCA_001598015.1 Dorcoceras hygrometricum | reverse complement strand
GAAAACAGATTTCGCTTATGAAACAGATTTCGTGAAGAAAACAGATTTCGCTTATGAAACAGATTTCCGAAGAAAACAGATTTCGCGAAGAAAACAGATTTCGTGAAGGAAATAGATTTCGCTTATGAAACAGATTTCATGAAGAAAACAGATTTCGCGAAGAAAACAGATTTTGCTTATGAAACAGATTCGCGAAGAAAATAGATTTCAGGAAGAAAACAGATTTCACGAAGAAAACAGATTTCGTGAAGAAAACAGATTTCGCTTATGAAACAGATTTTGCGAAGAAAACAGATTTCACGAAGAAAACAGATTTCGTGAAGAAAATAGATTTCGCGAAGAAAACAGATTTCGCTGGTCAACTCAGGCGACAACGTAACTGGATCGGTTATTTCAAATGTTGACACAATTGGAGTAACTAATTCAGATGTCGATGAAATTAGGTTGGACAACAGCAGATGGCTACAGGAAATTCAGCTGTTGGGACAATCAGATGTCAACGGAGTAACAGTTGAACAATCAGCAGATGGCTACAGGGAATTCAGCTGTTGATGAAACACAGGTAAACAGCTGCGACTTTGGAAACGCTACGCAAACAGGAATTCAGATGTTAGAAACAGCTGCAACTTGGTCAACTCAGTTGTCAACGCATAAATAGGTAAAACAGCTGCTGCATGGAATTTAATTCATAAGAAACAGAAGTCTGACTAAGGAACAAGTGCTGTAACATCTGAACGACTACCAACGCTACCAGTGCTCCCTATCAAACCAGAAGCAAGTCCCGATTTAACCAGCATCTCCGATTTCATGGCATCAAGTCCAAACGTTACCATTCACTAAGAGAAGAACCTTCATCTTTACAATGCACTGGAATCTGAAATGATGGAAATGATCCTAAAAGAGTAGAATATCAACAGAATACTAAGAACAGCTTGGAGAAGTTCGAGTAGACTGGCTAAGATTACCAGACCAGAACAACGCTCTAATTGAACCAGCT
The DNA here is from genome assembly GCA_001598015.1 of Dorcoceras hygrometricum. Taxonomy (NCBI): domain Eukaryota; kingdom Viridiplantae; phylum Streptophyta; class Magnoliopsida; order Lamiales; family Gesneriaceae; genus Dorcoceras; species Dorcoceras hygrometricum. The sequence continues at coordinate 88,469 of KV004527.1, read as the reverse complement.
CAGCTTATCAACTCATAATCTCATCCTTAACCGCCCAGCACGAAGCTGAAAGCAGTTGGGAGAAATTCGAACAAACAAGCTGAACTTACCAACTCAGAACAGAGCTCTAGCCAGACCAGCTCTTCCTGTCATCTGAGAACCTCAATCCTAAGCTTATCCAGCACGACATACTTACTGGTTCACTTGGAATTCTACTTGAAGCCATACTTATACATCCCAGCAGTTTTGAAGAAACAACATCAGCTTCTGAAAAAATCTATCACTTGAAAATCGAACATTATCGAAAACTCATACATTTAATAAAACTAGCACTTTTAAACAGAAACTACAAACTTGGAGAAACTGCACATTTCAAGCACACAAGCTGAAAGGGACATATTATGCTTCCAGGGATACGTCAAAGAAAAGAAAGTACTTGCCTGAAACGAATATCGGCTGAACAGAACACCCTGGCTGGAATTCCCCATGAGCACCGACGATGCACTTAGAAAATTTTATAGAAACTGCATTTTCTTGTTTTTTCAAATGAAGTACTTCACCGTAATTTAAGAGAGCTCCAATAATGGAAGTAGTAGGTGAAAAGAGGTATGGGCGTTCGTACGTGAAATCATTTCTTTTGAAAACTATTTCCCATACTCAATATTATATTCTTTAATATAAATCATTTTAAAACAAAATATTTTAAAACATTTTAAAAACTCAAATCGTGCTCGGGTTAACTCCATCCGGAATACTCTTGAACCGCGTTCCAAAACTGAAATCTGAAATTCAACACAAATGCAAACTAATGTGCTGAGAATGCAAAAATCGCATATTAACCCTTTGAAGCAAAATAAAATAATATGTGGACTTAGATTTTCTGGGTGTTACACATACTTTAGTTGATTTGCATACTTTATGCTCACTTCCTACAGACGTGAAACCCTCAGGCCGCGTCTTATAGATCTCTTCCTTAATGTTTCCATTAAGGAACGCAGTTTTCACATCCGTTTGCCATCTCATAGTCGTACCATGCGGCTATGGCTAGTAGGATTCTAATTGACTTTAACATTGCGACTGGTGAAAAGGTTTCATCATAGGCAACACCTTGTCTTTGAGTGTAACCTTTCGCGACCAGTCACGCCTTGTAGGTCAGTACCTTACCATGAGGCCCAAGTTTTCTCTTGTATATCCATTTACACCCAATAGAAGCTATTCCTTCGGGAGATTCACGAGAGCCCAGACTTGGTTTGAATGCATTGAGTCAATCTCAGATTGCATTGCTTCAAGCCACAAATTATAATCAGCGTCGAAAATTACCTCCATGAAGGTTCTTGGATCACATCCAACAGTTTGATCACATTGATCATCTTCAAGGAGTAAACCATATCTAACAGGAGCCCTAGGAACCCTTTTAGATCTCCTAGATGTGTCCATATCAAGGATTGGCCCTTGAGGTGCGGGAGATTCACTTGGTACTTCAGTTGGTTCTCGAACCTCTTTGAGTTCTACTATCTTGCCTTTTCTATCAAGTAGAAATTCCTTTTTCAGAAAGGTGGCATTTCTAGAAACAAACACTTTTGTTTCATTGGGATAGTAGAAGCAGTATCCAATAGAATTCTTTGGATATCCAATGAAGTAGCATAAGATGGATCTGTTATCCAGCTTATCTCCCGTTGTCTGATTCACGTAAGCAGGACATCCCCAAATCCTCAAGTACGAGTACTTGGGTGGCTTGCCCATCCATATCTCATATGGAGTTTTATCCACTGCCTTTGTGTGGACATTGTTCAACAACATTACCGTTGTTTCGAGCGCATAGCCCCAAAACGAGGTAGGAAGTTCAGTGAAGCTCATCATAGATCGAACCATGTCCATCAAGGTTCGATTACGACGCTCCGGTACACCGTTGAGCTGTGGTGTGGCCGGAGGGGTCCACTGTGAGAGAATCTCATTCTCTTTAAGATAGTATTGAAAATTGGCACTCAAGTATTCTCCACCTCAATCGGATCGAAGTGTTTTAATACTTTTTCCCAGTTGACTTTCTACTTCACCCTTGAATTCTTTGAACTTTTCAAGGGATTCAAACTTGTGCTTCATTAAGTACAAATACCCATTCTTGGAGTGATCATCGGTAAAGGTGTTGAAGTAGGTGTGACCGGACTTAGTACCAATGCTAAGTGGGCCACACACATCAGTATGGATCAAATCCAATAGACCTTGAGCACGTTCAGGCTTGCCCGTGAAGGGCAATTTTGTCATTTTTCCTTTGAGACATGATTCACAAGTTGGTAAGGAGTTAATATCAGATATATTAAACATGTCACTCCTAATCAACTTGTTCATCTTATTTAAGGAAATATGACCTATCCTAGCATGCCAAAGTTGTGCCGGGTTCAAATTATCGTTTTTCCTTTTTATTGTTGTTGTGTGTGTTTCCACATCGTGAGTTGGAACTTCTCTCAATTTTAAGGCGTATAGATCATTTTCGCGTTCCCCAATTCTAATTAAGCATTCATTCTTGTAAATATTGCAAATCGAATTGGCAAAATGACAAGAATATCCATTACTATCAAGTATAGAAATGGAAATAATGTTCTTTATTAATTCAGGAAAAAATAAAATGTTTCTCAACAACAACTTAAAATTTGAAGAAACAAATAAATAAATATCTCCGATAGCTTCAGCCGCAACCCTTGCTCCGTTGCCAAGCCTCAAGTGGGTCTCACCCTCCCTAAGACGTAGGCTTCTTGTCATTACCTGCAAGTCATTGCAGATATGAGATCCACATCCGATATCAAGTACCCAAGAAGTCGAGTTAAGAGACATATTTATTTCAATGTAAACATACCTTTCGCAGTTCGCAACTGCTCGAGGTAATCCTTACAGTTCCTCCTTCAGTGTCCAAGCTTTTGGCAGTGGTGGCAAACATCTTGTTCGGATTTGAAGCCCTTGCCATTGGTATCTTGGCGGGCTTTTCCTCCTTCGCAGTGGCAGAACGCTTCTTACCCTTGCATTTGGGCCCCTTCTTCGCAGAGGAAGAAGAGCCCAAAAAGGAGGACGGGCTTGTCCTTCTTTATGGTCCCCTCGAACACGACAAGCATGTTTACCACCTCTTTAAGAGTGGCCTCCAGCTTGTTCATGTTGAAGTTGACCACAAATGGGTCGAATGCAGCAGGGAGGGAGAGGAGAAGCATATCCACAGACAGCTCATATGGAAGCATGATATCAAGGCCCACTATCTTCTTAATGAGCCCAATCATACGGACCCCATGCTCACGGACCGAAGTCCCCTCGTGCATGCGATTCGTCATGAGCTCCTTGACAGTAGTGAACCTCTCAGTCCGAGAGTTCTCCCCATACAGCTCTTTGAGATGAAGATGTATGTCAGAAGCATACACCGTCTTCTCAAAACACCGCTGCATTTCGTTGTACATGAATGCTATCATATATCACCCTGCCTTAAGTTCATCATCCCACCATTTATCCAGCTTTGCCAGCTCCTCAGGACTGGCATTGGCAGGGGCTTCCTTCGGAGGGCTCTTCTCTAGCGTGTAGAGAAGTTTATCCGAAGCCAAGACAATCTTGAGGTTTCTAAGCCAATCTTGGTAGTTTGATCCAGTTAACTTGTTGTTATCCAGTATAGCATCAAGTGGATTTTTGATCGAAAACATAATGAAAGCAGTTTATACTGAAAAGAAAAACAGACATTCATTACAGACTATTCATGAAAAACGCTAAGACATAAAATATGGTCATTTAGTTTTATGAATTACCCTCCCATTATTTTAACGATTTTACCACCCTCTACTGAAATCGAGAAAGCAAGTTTCCTTAGTGGGTACACAGAGTCCAATCAAGAAATCATGGTCCCGAATAATATCATCCAACCATGACCCTCAAGAGGTAGAGCCCAATTGCAACAGGTGCAACCTCCATGTATTTACCTCACATCTAGTAAGGGCCCAATAATATGACACCGATTACTATCACGTGTCAAGATGACCCATCAATGTTGGGTCGTGATGGACGGTCCCCTTAATGTCCCCAATAATATGAGCCAACGTTAAACGGAGTTCCAACCAACTCACAGCAAGTGTCAATGACGTGTACAGCTTTTCGGCACACAGAACCCCCCAATAATATGAGCCAGGCTATGTATACAGGTAGCATCGATGTACACCCATTGCTGATGGAAGGTAGAAAATTTTAAGCAATATTTAAATTCCCCTAGCTTCATGATCTTATCGAATAAACTTTGTTTTATGATCAATTTAGAAGTCATGGAATAACATTCTCTAAGAGTTCTTCCAGGTAGTTGGAGGGCTAAGGCCCACTTAAAAACCAACTTCCTAAGACAAAGTAACGCCCCTCAGGGATAACAGCCGGTACAAGCTGTGAGGACTAGAAATTTATTAATTGGTGTTTAATTAGTTAATCAGATCTGGGCAAGGATTAACTAATAGATAAGTTAACCATCGGGTTTCCAGATTTGAAGGGTTTAGTTTTGCTGTTGGTGATTTTTGGATTTTCAGATTTGGCGGAGAACAGATCAGATTTGATTTGTTGGTCGCTATCGGGAATGATTTAATTTTGTATCACGTGCGTTTGGTTTAGCGAGAATCAGATTTGAGATGTCCCTCGTGTGTTTGAGCAATTGCCTTGGATAGGAAGTGAAACGATGTCGTTTTGAGTATAAGTGATACGGTGTCATTTCGGATGCTAGTCAGATCTGGTGTTGCGAGAGGAAATAGATTTGTTTAGCGAAGAGAAGTCAAGTGTTGGTCAACGTTACTGTATGGACCTGTCCGGTTCGTGAGTTTGGGTAGACCGGTGTGGTTCAGATTTATCCAGATCTGGATGTTCGCGAGCGGGTCTTTTATGCGAGATCTATTGTTGTGAGCGGGACCCCTATGCTACGTCGTTTTGATTAGTAGCACGACGTCGTTTGATGTTTGTGCATTAGTATAGCGTAGCGAAGTTAGATCTGAGATAGCGGAGCCAGATCTGAGTAGCGCTGAGATCATATCTGAGTTTGTCGGTGATTGACTTTCACTATAGCTTTGACCTGGGGATTTATATATAAGTGTCGATCAACACTTAGAGAATTACGAACCCGATATATTTTCTTATCTTCTTCCCCGAGAACCCTCGATTTGTATTGTTCATTCGAACCCTTCTCCACCGATTGCCGTCGATTTACGCCGCCTTTTGGAGCAAGATTGGTGGCGCTGAGCTCGTCTTCCTTAGGGCTTTTGATTGATACCAGTTTGGAGTTTTAGATCGAAGAGTTGAAGGAGTGCGAAGTAGTTGCAGGTTCGAGCATCTTCGCGATTGTTGTCCAGTGGTTCTTCTGTCCTTTAGCAGCTTTGAGTAAGTGATTCCTTATCGATTTGAGCATTGATTTAGAGCTGGATAGTACTCTGTAGATTTGAAGTAGCTGATTTAGGCTACGCAGTTATAAACCATAAGCTGGATGAGCTTTGGTGTAAGCTGATTTAAAGATATCTTGATAGATTTGGGCTTGTAGGCATTTCCCGTCTGAGTTTTTGAGAACCCGGTGAGTAGCAGAAGCGAGCAGGCTGTTGGAGCTGCGTCTTGCTTGATCTGTCGAGGTAGAATTGAGATTTGAGGTACGAATTGAGCTATATTTAGCAGGTTTGATATCATCTTTGGTATATTTCTCTCGTGTTCAATTGCGGTGGTCTGTGTGTTGATTATTTGCTCTAATCTGTTTTGGTGCATGTGAGTTATATGCATTGAATTAAGCATGAGTTTCTGTGCATTCACGCATGCATATTGAGCCTGATTCCTTTGTGGGCTGAATTCCTTTGTACATTGTGATCGGCAGGCTGAGTCGTCGTGCCTGAAAGGTCCAACGTTGCAATTGTGGTGGCCGGCTGAGTCGTCGTGCCTGAATACCACTACCCTATGATGGTCCTGAGTCGTTGCACCTGAAGATCGTAGGATGATGATGATATTTGCACAGCTGAGTCATTGTGCTTTGATTACCGATGATTCTTGGTAGCCTTCATGCATTGCACGTTAGAAATATTGCATGTCTGATATGACTGTGGCTTTATTGTGCTCTTCGTACTGAGGTTTGACCTCATTTCCTTTCCCTGTGCTTGGGTTGCTTGGGTCTTGGTTGGCCTTTGTAGGTTCTTCAGTAATCCGGCTGGATAGAGTGGAGCTTCAGCCGGTCGATCCCCATTCGGATTGAGTCCCAGTTATATTTATGTATTGATATATTGAGCCAGGGGATGTCCTGTGCCTTATTTATTTTTAGGGATCTGTAGTTGATTGACTGCTTACTGTTTACCTGTTGTGTTGCTGAGTTTTGAGTTAAACTGTTTGTTTTGATTATGAACTTATTTTGAATGATATTTTGGATAGGCCCAAATTCAAAAAAATAAAAAATTAGCCCATGTTTTGAATGCTTCCGTGTAATTAAGATTAAATGAGTATTTAATCTGTGTTCAGCGCACCAGGCCTGACATTTTGGTATCACAGCTTAAACTGGGATAAGCTCGATTTCTTTTTCACCACACTCGAGTCTAGGCACAGAGTTTGAGTTTTGATTTGATTGACTCTGTGATTTGTGTGATTTTGTATCTGCCTCTGTGTATTGTTTGCTTGTGTTCTTACCTCTTAGTTTTGGTAGATGCCGCCGAGGAGAGGTAGGAGTAGAATCGCTAGGCAGGCTGGAGAGGAGTCTAGGGCTCTCGGGAGTCATGAGTATGTTGAGCAGCAGAGTATACCTTTTCGTCTCCGTGCTAAACAGACAGAGGTAGATGATGTGACTAGACAGATCGGCGAGATGGAGCTAGTGTTGGCTAGGTTCCAGAGGATGAATCCCCCAACGTTTACTGGTGTCGAAAGTGGTCTGATAGCTGAGGTCTGGTTAGAGAATATGGAAGAACTGTTTGATGCGGTTCAGTATTCTCCGGAGAGGAGATTTAAGTTAGCCGTTCTGCAGTTGAGAGATCATGCTCAACGTTGGTGGAAGGATACTTCCCGAGTCATGCGCGAGACTAGAGCTTTGGTTTCTTGGGAGAGCTTCTGTGCGGCTTTTCGACAGGAGTATACCCCTGAGTCTTTCTACAACAACCTTGAGCGGGAGTTCGACAACTTGAAGCAAGGGAGCTTGAGGGTGGCCGAGTATTCCAAACAGTTTTCCTCGCTGTTGTCGTATGTTCCCCATGTTGCGAACCAAGAGAGGACTAAGAGGAACAATTTTCTGAGAGGGTTGAGGTCTGAGTTGTTCCGCATGGTGTTAGCTGGTTCCCCTGCGACTTATGCTGAGGTCATGGATAGAGCGGTGGATATTGAGGAGAGTCTGATGGAAGCACAGAATCTAGTTCAACCGATAGCTGCGAAGTTTCCAACCTGTGCCAGAAGTGATGCCTTCCTTCCAATCTCCTCAGGTGCCGCAGCAGTCAAATCATCAGAGGTTTAAGCCCCGAGGGAAACAGTTTAAGAGACGATCGAACTCGAGTTCTTCCGGCTCTGTTAGTTCTGGTGGCAGTGGCTCCGGAGGAGGAGTGACTTGTTGACAGTGTGGAGGTCGTCATATGACTTCGGAGTGTCGTGGAGTTCAGGGTCTTTGCCATAATTGTGGGCAGCCTGGACATTTTGCTAGAGTGTGTCAGCTGGAGGACAGTCCCTGGGTTAGTCGCAGCAAGGTTCAGCTGGTGGTTCTTCGCAGAGACCGCAAACCTTTTGCTCAGTCCCAACGATCAGGTTTCCAACCCCGAGAACCGCCTAGGTTTGGAGGACCTTCGAGACCTCAGTTTTCGGGACCACAGCAGGCCCAGGTGAACTCCTTGATGAGAGAGCAAGCTGATGATAGGCCTGAATGGGTGATTGCAGGTACTTACGCTATCTTTAATTTTCCTGTACGAGTTTTGTTTGATACGGCAGCATCACACTCCTTTATTTCTGATTTGCTTTTGTATGAGTGTGGGTTGAGTTATACTCCACTGTGTGATGTTGTCTCGATATCTACCCCTGCTGGCATGAGTCTGTTGTCCTGTGAGGTGGTGTTGGATTGTGTGATTAGGTTTGATGCAAATGTGTTGGTGACTAATCTGATTACTTTGGGAATTAGAGACTTTGACTGCATCTTGGGTATGGATGTGTTGTCGGATTACCGAGCGACTGTTGATTGTTTCCATGGTGTAGTGAGATTTACGCCTCGATTTGGAGAGAAATGGAATTTCTATGGTGCTGATTCGTGACCTAAGATTCCATAGTGTCTGCCATGGAGATGTTTAATTTGTTGTCGCTAGAGAATTCAGGGTTTATGATCTATGCCTTGGATGTCTCCCATGAATCGAGAGTAGGGTTGAGTGATGTCCCTATTGCTCGAGAGTTCCCAGATGTGTTTCCGGATGAGATTCCTGGATTTCCTCCGAGACGAGAGATTGACTTCAACATAGAGTTGGTGCCAGGGAGAGCCCCAATTTCTAGAGCTCTGTATCGGTTGACGCCAGATGCGTTGAAGGAACTCAAGGATTAGTTGCGTGATATTTTGGATAAAGGCTTCATTAGATCGAGTATTTCGCATTGGGGAGCTCCGATTCTTTGTGTGAAGAAGAATGATGGATATATGAGGATGTTTGTAGATTTTCGGCAGTTGAATAAAGCGACAGTGAAGAATATGTACCCTTTTCCGAGAATCGATGATCTGTTCGATCAGCAGGGATCTGCCGTATACTCCAAGATTGATCTGCGATCTAGTTATCATTAGTTGCGGATTAGAGACGCTGTGTGGCGAAGATATCAAACATCCCTACTGTCTATGATACAAACTAATATCTGTAATGGACCTATATACTTTAACTGTTCACCAAATTTCTCAGTTGATCTTACAGATCCAATGATTCTAGATTCTTTAATTCTAGATGTTCATATCCAGGGAGATGAATTTCATCCCTTTAAGAACTTTGCAATCATTTACAGAGTCTACTTCAGACTTCTGTCTTCTCAACTAAACCCCAAGTACAACAGACTACCTTCTTCGAAAGAAGAAACAGTTCTGTTACAAATCGACGCTGAAAGACCTACAGTCTTTACACCAAAAAGATTAAAATGGAATGAAATAACCATTCCACAACAATTTATAATTAATACTCCACAAATTCCTCGAAACATAGAACGTAGAGATATTTCTCAAATAATTGAGGAAGAAGATGGCAAAATTACAATCAAATTTAATACACCTATAAAATCTACTACTCCTGTCTTGCGAAGATCTCAATCACGACATTCATTCTCAACTTTTTCTAAATCTACTTCAAAATATGATTTTGTCACCCCTATTCCAAAGCCAAGATCAGGCCCTTCATCACCTCAGAATTTTTCTCCTCCTACATCTCCTTCAATCTCCAGTATGGTCATGATGATCACCACTGGAAAAGAATTCCACCCAGATTACAAATATTTAAATGAAGAAATGCAAGATGTATTTCATAACGAGAAAAGAAAATGGTATAATAAATTAGATAAACATATCCAGGAAAATATTCATAAAGAATGGATACAAAAAATGAAAACAATAAAATCACATATCCTTTTTTATACATTTTTAACAATCTTTCTATCTTCCGAAGGCTTTAATGATTTCCACAATAAATCTGTCATTCAAGTTAATACAACCCTTCATAAAAAATGGACTCTTAGTACCAATGAAACTGTTACTGCTATTCATCCACCCCTACAATCATTACAATTGCATACTGTCAAAGGCGATGTCATTGCTGATCCTTTTAAGAGAGGACGCAATGATAAAGAACCTGTCAATATTGACGACATTAATAAAATTTTTCAACAAAATAACTACTCTAATCAAATCCTTAAAACAATAGCTAACCAAGTAGACCACATCTCAAATAACCTACCTCAAGCACTGCTATTCATCCACCCCTACAATCATTACAATTGCATACTGTCAAAGGCGATGTCATTGCTGATCCTTTTAAGAGAGGACGCAATGATAAAGAACCTGTCAATATTGACGACATTAATAAAATTTTTCAACAAAATAACTACTCTAATCAAATCCTTAAAACAATAGCTAACCAAGTAGACCACATCTCAAATAACCTACCTCAAGCAAAACCATCAATCTTTAGTGATACCATAGCAAAACCTTTTTTCCAAACAAAACCCCTTCCTGTTACAAAAGATAAGCAAATAAGCTTCAATACTAATACTGATTTCCTTCTCAATAAAATCTCTACAAAATTATCAGAAATTGGGACATCAGGTAGTAAAATTAATTGTGTTGAAACCAATACTTTCCAACTTAATGATACTGAAACTTCCAATACTTCTGATTCTAACTCAGACTCAGACGCAGAAGTCAATATCCTTGAAAATCCTTTTACGGATGAAGACGATCAAATTAATAAGATATATAATAGACGAAGAAGATTCAACAACACCTATAATAATAATACTCGTAATTATTATAGACGGCCTACACCTATTGATATTGGTTATGAAGAAAGAAACCAATTCAAAAGCACAAAATATGATGGCCAATCAATAGTTGAATGGAACATAGATGGAAAATCTGAATATGAAATCCTCAATACATTACAAGAAATGGGTATGGCTCGGGCAGCCTATAAAATCAAAGGTCAAGATGAAGAAACGGCTACACTCTTGATTATTCAAGGGTTTACAGGCCAACTAAGAAATTGGTGGGATAAAGCCTTATCCCTAGATGCAAAATTAAATATATTAAATCATACAGTCCAAAATGAAGATGATAACGGTGTTATCACTGAACAAAATAATTCATGTGAAATTTTAATAGTTACTATATCCATGTACTTTATAGGGAATCCAAATGAAGAATTCAATTCTTCCAAAATCATCCTGACAAATCTTAAATATCCTTCTTTATCCGACTATCGTTGGTATAAAGATGTTTTCCTCACTCAAGTTCTTCGCCGCGAAGACTCTAATATGTCTTTTTGGAAAGAAAGATTCATCATGGGTTTACCTCGTCTCTTCGGGGAAAGAATAATTCATAAATTAAAAACAGTCGTAGGAAGTGAAGATATTCCTTTCGGTGACATGACATTTGGTCAATTGTTCGCCTTCATTAAAAAATAAGGTTTATCATTATGTTCTGAACTCAAACTACAAGCCAAATACAGATCTGACCGCACCACAACTCGTAAAGAGTTGGGTAGTTTCTGTTCGATGTTCGGTCCTTTCGGTGACATGACATTTGGTCAATTGTTCGCCTTCATTAAAAAATAAGGTTTATCATTATGTTCTGAACTCAAACTACAAGCCAAATACAGATCTGACCGCACCACAACTCGTAAAGAGTTGGGTAGTTTCTGTTCGATGTTCGGCTTAATGAACATAGATCCTCCTTCTATCCGAAGGAAGAAGAAACAAAAAACTTTTAGATCATATGATAGAACATCAAAATTTACTAATCCACGATTCCGTAAACATAAAAGACCTAATACAAAACCAAATACACTAAAGTGTTGGAATTGTAACCAACCAGGACATACGTCAAATAATTGTACTAAAAAACCAAAGAAAACCCAAAAGAAATATAATAAACAAAAAATTAATGAATTAATTGATGATATTCCCAGTGATTCTAGTACTTCAACAAAAGACGAAACAGAATCCGAAAATGAACAACCTTCAAAAGGTATCTGCCATGTATGTGTCATTTCAAAAGATAAAAGAGAAGCAATACTTGATTTAGTTCAACAAATTCCAGATCAGGAAATTCAAAAACAATATCTTAATAAGCTAAAAGACTTAATAATAGACGAATCAAGTTCAAAACGCGACCCTGTCAAAGAACATTTCAGTTTAAGTACTCTGTTTGACAAATATCCTCAACAGAGTATTCTGAAACAAATTAACACAAAAGATTTACAAACAGAAATCAATATGCTTAAAAAACAAGTTAATCAACTTTAAAAAGATCTTTTTTCTTTACGAGAGAAAGATTTAGAATTAGAAACAAAATTATTACTCCTTAGCTCAAACCAACCTTCCACAGAAAACATTGATGAAATCAATCTAAATCCCCTTAATCAAACATCACCCAGTAATTTCATCAACTCCATACAAAAAATTGAATTTCAAAAATGGTATGTCAACATAGATCTCGTTATCAATGATTTTAAGATCACCCTTATAGCCCTTGTTGATTCTGGGGCAGATCATAATGTTTTACGCGAAGGTGTAATACCCTCCAAATACTATGAAAAGACGACCGAAAAACTATATACTGCTAATTCGAAGCCTCTCGACATACGTTATAAATTATCCAATGCACACATTTGTAATAATGGTTACTGCTTCAAAAATATCTTCACTCTTGTCCGTGACATATCACAAGATATGATTCTCGGCACTCCCTTCCTCACCCAAATATATCCTTTCCAAGTAAATGATAAAGGAGTATTTACCAAAATTCATGGTCGGCATATCCTCTTTCCTTTCATAACCCCTGTCAAACAAAAAGAAATAGTAAATGATAAAGGAGTATTTACCAAAATTCATGGTCGGCATATCCTCTTTCCTTTCATAACCCCTGTCAAACAAAAAGAAATATTATTATTACAACATTCTTCAATCTTTAAACAAATAAATATCATCCACCACAAAAAACAACATATTAACTCTTTGAAAGAAGAACTTCCTTACCTCAAAATTAAAGAACAGTTACTTGATCCTCATATTAAAAAGAAAATCACAGAATTAGAACATTTTATCACAAATCAAATATGCAGTGAACTTCCAAACGCCTTCTGGGAACGGAAAAGTCATATAGTCACTCTCCCTTATGAAAAAGACTTCAATGAAAGACATATCCCTACAAAAGCTCGACCAATCCAAATGAATCAAGAATTTCTACACCACTGTCAAAAAGAAATTCAAGATCTCTTATCTAAAAAACTAATCAGACCTTCAAAATCTCCTTGGAGTTGTTCTGCCTTTTATGTAGTAAAGCAAGCAGAACTCGAACGTGGAGTTCCACGACTGGTCATTAATTACAAACCTTTAAACAAGGTTCTTCAATGGATTAGATATCCAATCCCAAATAAAAGAGATTTAATCAATCGATTACATTCTGCCAAAATTTTCTCCAAATTTGATCTCAAATCTGGTTTTTGGCAAATACAAATTGCTGAAGCAGATCGTTACAAAACAGCTTTCACAGTTCCTTTTGGCCATTACGAATGGAACGTAATGCCCTTGGTCTCAAAAATGCTCCTTCCGAATTTCAAAGGATTATGAATGATATTTTCAATCATTATACCTCTTTCAGTATCGTTTACATAGATGATATTCTCATATTCTCAGAAAATTTAGACCTACATTTCAAGCATCTAAGACATTTCCTTCAAATCATTAAACAAAATGGTCTCGTACTCTCTCATAAGAAAATGAAATTATTTCAAACTTCAGTCCGATTCTTAGGCCATGATATCACAAAAGGTCTTATTAAACCAATTCAACGAGTTATTCAATTTGCTGACAAATTCCCTGATCAAATTAAGGATAAAACACAACTTCAACGATTTTTAGGATGTCTTAATTACATAGCAGAATTTTTTCCTAATTTACGCCAAATATGCCAGCCTTTATACACTCGTCTTCAAAAGACTCCCCCTCCATGGACTGACATCCACACAAGTATCGTTCAGAATATCAAGTTTAAAGTTCAAACATTACCATGTTTAGGCATCCCTAATCCCATAGCCTTCATGATAGTTGAAACTGATGCCTCTGACATAGGATATGGCGGTATTCTCAAACAGAGTCTAGACTCCAACGAACAATTAGTCCGTTTTCATTCAGGTATCTGGCTCGGCCCTCAAAAAAATTATTCAACGATCAAAAAAGAAATTTTATCCATTGTTCTTTGTATTTCCAAATTTCAAGATGATCTTTTTAATAAAAGCTTTCTTTTACGTGTTGATTGCAAATCTGCAAAGGAAGTCATTTTAAAATATGTTCAAAATCTTGTTTCCAAACAAATTTTTGCCCGCTGGCTGTGCATTCACGCATGCATATTGAGCCTGATTCCTTTGTGGGCTGAATTCCTTTGTACGTTGTGATCGGCAGGCTGAGTCGTCGTGCCTGAAAGGTCCAACGTTGCAATTGTGGTGGCCGGCTGAGTCGTCGTGCCTGAATACCACTACCCTATGATGGTCCTGAGTCGTTGCACCTGAAGATCGTAGGATGATGATGATATTTGCACAGCTGAGTCGTTGTGCTTTGATTATCGATGATTCTTGGTAGCCTTCATGCATTGCACGTTAGAAATATTGCATGTCTGATATGACTGTGGCTTTATTGTGCTCTTCGTACTGAGGTTTGACCTCATTTCCTTTCCCTGTGCTTGGGTTTCTTGGGGTTTGACATCATTTCCTTTCCCTGTGCTTGGGTTGCTTGGGTCTTGGTTGGCCTTTGTAGGTTCTTCAGTAATCCGGCTGGATAGAGTGGAGCTTCAGCCGGTCGATCCCCATTCGGATTGAGTCCCAGTTATATTTATGTATTGATATATTGAGCCAGGGGATGTCCTGTGCCTTATTTATTTTTAGGGATCTGTAGTTGATTGACTGCTTACTGTTTACCTGTTGTGTTGCTGAGTTTTGAGTTAAACTGTTTGTTTTGATTATGAACTTATTTTGAATGATATTTTGGATAGGCCCAAATTCAAAAAAATAAAAAATTAGCCCATGTTTTGAATGCTTCCGTGTAATTAAGATTAAATGAGTATTTAATCTGTGTTCAGCGCACCAGGCCTGACATTTTGGTATCACAGCTTAAACTGGGATAAGCTCGATTTCTTTTTCACCACACTCAAGTCTAGGCACAGAGTTTGAGTTTTGATTTGATTGACTCTGTGATTTGTGTGATTTTGTATCTGCCTCTGTGTATTGTTTGCTTGTGTTCTTACCTCTTAGTTTTGGTAGATGCCACCGAGGAGAGGTAGGAGTAGAATCGCTAGGCAGGCTGGAGAGGAGTCTAGGGCTCTCGGGAGTCATGAGTATGTTGAGCAGCAGAGTATACCTTTTCGTCTCCGTGCTAAACAGACAGAGGTAGATGATGTGACTAGACAGATCGGCGAGATGGAGCTAGTGTTGGCTAGGTTCCAGAGGATGAATCCCCCAACGTTTACTGGTGTCGAAAGTGGTCTGATAGCTGAGGTCTGGTTAGAGAATATGGAAGAACTGTTTGATGCGGTTCAGTATTCTCCGGAGAGGAGATTTAAGTTAGCCGTTCTGCAGTTGAGAGATCATGCTCAACGTTGGTGGAAGGATACTTCCCGAGTCATGCGCGAGACTAGAGCTTTGGTTTCTTGGGAGAGCTTCTGTGCGGCTTTTCGACAGGAGTATACCCCTGAGTCTTTCTACAACAACCTTGAGCGGGAGTTCGACAACTTGAAGCAAGGGAGCTTGAGGGTGGCCGAGTATTCCAAACAGTTTTCCTCGCTGTTGTCGTATGTTCCCCATGTTGCGAACCAAGAGAGGACTAAGAGGAACAATTTTCTGAGAGGGTTGAGGTCTGAGTTGTTCCGCATGGTGTTAGCTGGTTCCCCTGCGACTTATGCTGAGGTCGTGGATAGAGCGGTGGATATTGAGGAGAGTCTGATGGAAGCACAGAATCTAGTTCAACCGATAGCTGCGAAGTTTCCAACCTGTGCCAGAAGTGATGCCTTCCTTCCAATCTCCTCAGGTGCCGCAGCAGTCGAATCATCAGAGGTTTAAGTCCCGAGGGAAACAGTTTAAGAGACGATCGAACTCGAGTTCTTCCGGCTCTGTTAGTTCTGGTGGCAGTGGCTCCGGAGGAGGAGTGACTTGTTGACAGTGTGGAGGTCGTCATATGACTTCGGAGTGTCGTGGAGTTCAGGGTCTTTGCCATAATTGTGGGCAGCCTGGAAATTTTGCTAGAGTGTGTCAGCTGGAGGATAGTCCCTGGGTTAGTCGCAGCAAGGTTCAGCTGGTGGTTCTTCGCAGAGACCGCAAACCTTTTGCTCAGTCCCAACGATCAGGTTTCCAACCCCGAGAACCGCCTAGGTTTGGAGGACCTTCGAGACCTCAGTTTCCGGGACCACAGCAGGCCCAGGTGAACTCCTTGACGAGAGAGCAAGCTGATGATAGGCCTGAATGGGTGATTGCAGGTACTTACGCTATCTTTAATTTTCCTGTACGAGTTTTGTTTGATACGGCAGCATCACACTCCTTTATTTCTGATTTGTTTTTGTATGAGTGTGGGTTGAGTTCTACTCCACTGTGTGATGTTGTCTCGATATCTACCCCTGCTGGCATGAGTCTGTTGTCCCATGAGGTGGTGTTGGATTGTATGATTAGGTTTGATGCAAATGTGTTGGTGACTAATCTGATTACTTTGGGAATTAGAGACTTTGACTGCATCTTTGGTATGGATGTGTTGTCGGATTACCGAGCGACTGTTGATTGTTTCCATGGTGTAGTGAGATTTACGCCTCGATTTGGAGAGAAATGGAATTTCTATGGTGCTGATTCGTGACCTAAGATTCCATAGTGTCTGCCATGGAGATGTTTAATTTGTTGTCGCTAGAGAATTCAGGGTTTATGATCTATGCCTTGGATGTCTCCCATGAATCGAGAGTAGGGTTGAGTGATGTCCCTATTGCTCGAGAGTTCCCAGATGTGTTTCCGGATGAGATTCCTGGATTTCCTCCGAGACAAGAGATTGACTTCAACATAGAGTTGGTGCCAGGGAGATCCCCAATTTCTAGAGCTCTGTATCGGTTGACGCCAGATGCGTTGAAGGAACTCAAGGATTAGTTGCGTGATATTTTGGAGAAAGGCTTCATTAGATCGAGTATTTCGCATTGGGGAGCTCCGATTCTTTGTGTGAAGAAGAATGATGGATATATGAGGATGTGTGTAGATTTTAGGCAGTTGAATAAAGCGACAGTGAAGAATAAGTACCCTTTGCCGAGAATCGATGATCTGTTCGATCAGCAGGGATCTGCCGTATACTCCAAGATTGATCTATGATCTAGTTATCATTAGTTGCGGATTACAGACGCTGTGTGGCGAAGACGGCTTTCAGGATGAGATACGGGCATTATGAGTTTCTTGTGATGCTGTTTGGATTGACGAATGCTCCTGCTGTCTTCATGGATTTGATGAATCGCATCTTCAGTGAGTATATGGATCGCTTTGTGATTGTCTTCATAGATGACATTCTTGTGTATTCGAGGAGCTAGAGAGAGCATAAAGAGCACTTGATACTGGTGTTGCAGAAACTGAGAGACTCACAGTTGTATGTGAAGTTCAGCAAGTGTGAATTTTGGCTGGATAGAGTAGTCTTTTTGGGTCATGTTATTTCAGCGCAAGGTATTTCTGTGGATCTGAGTAAGGTCGAAGCAGTTCTTAACTGGGAGCAACCTAAGAATGTTTCTGAGATCCGTAGTTTCTTGGGATTGGCTATTATAGACGTTTCATCGAGAAGTTCTCTTCGATAGCCAAGTCGATGACTCAGTTCACCCAGAAAGATAGAAAGTTTGTTTGGACTGATGAGTGTGAGTCGAGTTTCCAGTTACTCGAGTAGAAGTTGACTACTGCTCCTGTGTTGGCTTTGCCATCGGGTTCTGGAGGTTTTGTAGTGTGCTCTGATGCTTCTATGAGTGTTTTGGTATGCGTTTTGATGCAGAACGGGCGTGTGATAGCCTATCCGTCTCGACGATTGAAGCCCCATGAGACGATATACCCCGTTCATGATCTAGAGTTTTTTATTAAAATTTATTAGTTTTGGTGATAACAAAATAAGACCAAGAAATGATCTTAAGTTGTCGCAGAAGATTTCAAAAGTCATGACGTCATCCTAGCTTTTGTAGTTTTCAGAAGTCATGACGTCATCTCAGTGTATTGTAGAGTTCAGAAGTCGTGACGTCATATAAGTGGATTGAAGACTTCTAAGTCTCGAAAGATTTTGAGCTAAGCATTGACTTCTGAGTTGACCATTAGGGAACAGTTATTCAGACTTGAAGCTATAGTGGAAGATCTGTTGTTAGAAGCATAGTGTATTCAGACTTGAGTAACAGGTTGTGGTATATTGTTTCCGTTTCGAGTATTTCAATTGTGAACAGTATCTATTCAGTTACCTCAGAAGTGAATGTATTCAGTTTTTGGATAAAGTTGCTTTATAAATTCAGATTTTGGGATATTTGTATAACAGAGCTTTCAGATATCGAAACAGTATCAGTATGCATTCAGTTGTTGCATTCAGTTGTTGCAAATACACAGTTATCTCTATATATTCAGTTGTGACAGCTATGAATACACAAGCAGCGGCAAGATAGCGACTTATTGCAAGGCAAAAAGAAATGGTTTAACAGAAAGAACTTTCAGGCGTAAGGAACGAACAGCTTCAAACGAGATCATATGTTTAAATTGGAAAGAATCAATGATCACGATTGAATCGTACAAATTCCTGGAATTAAGGAGACAATGTCAGAGCTATTTTGGGCGATAGTACACAGTATACAGAGGACATTATACGACGTTTGCTCAAATATGGATATACGACAATTTGGCCCTGACGAAACGCAGATTACCATTTGATGGAGCAGGATATACGGTTATACGATGAACATATATTCAAAAATGGATCTTGTTTCCTTAGGCGAAATTTAATGACCGTTGAGATCAAAGGGTATAAAAGGCTTAAGAATTCAAATTGAGAAGCTCTCTGCCAATTCTCCTATCCTCGCCTATTCTACGTCTTCATCGTTCTCGAGCTTATTACCTATTTGACGCTATCTTTCAAAAGCTCACATAGTTACTGGAAATTTACACTAAAATTATTTGAAGTTCCAGTGCTTTCAATCTTGAAGAACAGTTTCTTAGTTGTTCTTAATAGCTTAATCTTCGAGATATCATCTTCTGGTTCACTTTTGTGAATCGAGTTTCATAGTATAGAAACCAGAATATTTACAGCACTCATCATATTTTATTTCACTGTTTCATTCTAGATTGAGTCTGTAACAAACGTGCTACATAAAGCCGTTTGAGAAAATTCTAAGTGTTGTAAACAGCAGCTGCGTCTGCTGGTTGATTGGAGTTGCTAGGAGTTCACCTGGAGCGAGGCTCGGTGATTGGGTGTTTACAGTGTCTGTACTCATCAAAGCCTTCTAGTGGAACCTTCCTGAAAAGGAAGAAGGGGAGACGTAGGATTTGATATCCGAATTTCCATAAACAAACTCTCGACCCTATACTTTTACTTTACTGCATTTATTTATCATTACACTGTTCACAGATTGATCGACTTCATTCCGCAAATTATTTGTTAGTTGAGAAATTTGATTTGAAACTGAGATACCTTAAATCTGGTAACTCGGATTTAAGTTAAGCGAGGCGCTTGTAAAAATCATTTTAAGGTTTCGAAAATTTAAAATATAAGGAGTTCATTCAACCCCCCCCCCCCCTTCTGAACTCCTAAGGCTGTTTTTTGATCCATATTGATCCTATCAGATTTGGCCGCCATCGTGTTTGCGTTGAAGATTTGGCGTCACTACTTGTATGGTGAGCAGTTCGTGGTATACACGGACCATAAGAGTTTGAAATATATCTTCACACATTCTGATTTGAATATGAGGCAACGTCATTGGATGGGGTTGCTTAAAGATTTTTACTGTGAAATTCAATATCAGTCTGGGCGAATGAACTTAGTTGCCGATGCTTTGAGTAGGAAAGTGCAGCCTGCGATGTTGACGTCGATGAATATATCCAAAGTCCATGAGGATTTGGGGACTTCTGGATGGCGTTTTCAGCCGAGTGATCAGTATTTTGTTGTTTCTTCTCTTTAGGTTGAACCACAGATTGTGACAGACATTAGAGCAGCGCAGATAACTGACTCGTATATTCATGAGTTGAAGATTAAGGCCCGGAATGGTCAGTTAGAAGATTTTGTTGTTGCTTCTGATGGATGTCTGAGATTTCGTGGTAGATTGTTGGTTCCGAACCTGATCGATCTGAAAGAGACTATCCTGAATGATGCCCATTGTAGTCGGTACAGTGTGCATCGGGGCGAGAAGAAGATGTATCATGCCTTGAAATCGCACTACTGGTGGGAAGGCATGAGGAATGATATTTCCGGATTTGTAGCACGATGTTTGAATTGCCAGCAGGTCAAGGCCGAGAGAATGAGACCTGGTGGATTGCTACAAAGTTTAGAAGTGCCTCGATGGAATTGGGAGCACATCGCCATGAATTTTGTGACTCACCTTCCTCGATCGAATAGGGGATGTGATGCGATTTGGGTTGTTGTTGACAGGCTTTCGAAATCAGCCCATTTTATTTCCTATGAAGTGAGGTGTTCGATGAAGAAGATGGCGAAGTTTTATATCAACCATGTGGTTAGATTGCACGGAGTGCCTGATTCGATAGTGTCCGATAGAGATCCAAGATTTACTGCCCTATTCTGGAAAAGCTTGCAAGCAGCTACGGGTTCAATATTGGCTATGAGTACAGCTTATCACCCACAGACAGATGGCCAATCCGAGAGGACCATACAGATTTTAGAAGATATGCTGCGAGCTGTGGTGTTGGATTTCAGTGACGGCTGGCAGGATTCTTTATCCTTGGTTGAGTTCTTGTAACAACAGCTACAAAGTGACTATTGGGATGGCTCCATTCGAAACTTTGTATGGTCGAAAGTGTAGATCACCGATCTGCTGGGAAGATATTTGTGAGAAACAGCTGTCTACTCCTGAGTTTTTACAGCATATGAAAGACCAGATTGAGTTGATTCGGAGTAGAATGAAATCTGAACAAGATCGACATGCCAGTTATGCTAATAAGAGACGCAGACCTTTAGAGTTTGAGGTTGGAGATCGAGTATTTTTGAAGGTTTCTCCTTTCAAGAGCGTGATGAGATTTAGATTTAAGGGTAAATTGGCTCCTAGATTCGTTGGTCCCTTTGAGATTGTTGAGAGGATTGGGTCTTTTGCTTACAGATTACGTTTGCCTGCTGAGCTAGCAGCGATGCACGATGTGTTTCATGTGTCAATGTTGAGAAAATATGAGCCAGATCCGACCCATGTGCTGAGGACTGATGAAGTAGAGTTGGATTCTACCTTGAGCTATGTGGAATATCCAGTGCAGATCCTGGATCGAAAGGAGAAGCAGCTGAGTAACAAGAGTATACCATTGGTGATGGTCCAATGGAGCAAGCATGGTAGAGAAGAAGCTACCTAGGAAGTTGAAGAAAAGATGAGACAGGAGTGGCCTCATCTATTTGAGCGTTGATGATAGACTTCCAGATAATTTTCTGACTTGTTGGTCTCGTGTCAGATCTGGTGTTGCGAGAGGAAACAGATTTGGTTAGCGAAGAGAATTCAAGTGTTGGTCAACGTTACTGTATGGACCGGTCCGGTTCGTGAGTTTGGGTAGACGGGTGCAGTTCAGAGTTATCCTGATCTGGATGTTCGCGAGCGGGTCTTTTATGAGAGATCTGTTGTTGTGAGCGGGACCCTATGCTACGCGTTTTGATTAGTAGCGCGACGTCGTTTGATGTTGGTGCGTTAGTATAGCTTAGCGAAGTTAGATCTAAGATAGCGGAGGCAGATCTGAGTAGCGCTGAGATCAGATCTGAGTTTGTCGGTGATTGACTTTCACTGTAGCTTTGACCTGGGGATTTATATATAAGTGTCGATCAACACTTAGAGAATTACGAACCCGATATATTTTCTTATCTTCTTCCCCGAGAACCCTCGATTTGTACTGTTCATTCTAACCCTTCTCCACCATTTTTCGTCGATTAACGCCGCCATTTGGAGCAAGATTGGTGGCGCTGAGCCCGTCTTCCTTAGGGCTTTCGATTGATACCAGTTTGGAGTTTTAGATCGAAGAGTTGAAGGAGTGCGAAGTAGTTGCAGGTTCGAGCATCTTCGCGATTGTTGTCCAGTGGTTCTTCTGTCCTTTAGCAGCTTTGAGTAAGTGATTCCTTACCGATTTGAGCTTTGATTTAGAGCTGGATAGTTCTTTGTAGATTTGAAGAACCTGATTTAGGCTACGCAGTTATAAACCGTAAGCTGGATGAGCATTGGTGTAAGCTGATTTATAGATATCTTGACAGATTTGGGCTTGTAGGCATTTCCCGTCTGAGTTTTTGAGAACCTGGTGAGTAGCATGATTGATCAGGCTGTTGGAGCTGCGTCTTGCGTGATCTGTCAAGGTAGAATTGAGATTTGAGGTACGAATTGAGCTAGATTTAGCATCTTTGATATCAGCTTTGGGATATTTCTCTCGTTTTGAATTGCGATGGTCTGTGTGTTGATTATTTGCTCTAATCTGTTTTGGTGCGTGTGAGTTATATGCATTGAATTAAGCATGAGTCTGTTGCGCATTCACGCATGCATATTGAGCCTGATTCCTTTGTGAGCTGAATTCCTTTGTGCGTTGTGATCGGCCGACTGAGTCGTCGTGCCTGAATACCACTACCCTGTGATGGTCGGCTGAGTCGTCGCACCTGAAGATCGCAAGATGATGATGATATTTGCATAGCTGAGTCGTTGTGCTTTGCTTACCGACGATTCTTGGTAGCCTTCATGCATTGCACGTTTGAAATATTGCATGTCTGATATGACTGTGGCTTTATTGTGCTCTTCGTACTGAGGTTTGACCTCATTTCCTTTTCTTGTGCTTGGGCTTCTTGGGTCTTGGTTGGCCTTTGCAGGTTCTTCAGGTAACCCGACTGGAAAGAGTAGAGCTTGAGCTAGTCGATCCCCA
>KV004527.1:25694-51543 GCA_001598015.1 Dorcoceras hygrometricum | reverse complement strand
CGTCCAAGCACGATGACGTTAAACTCTGTGTATGTAGTCTTTGAACAGAGACGTAAAACAAGTTCCAAGTGAATAGCCAAGGGCTGGTAGAGTCTATGAGTCCATACAAGTGCTGCTTGTGTGGGTGGATGTTTGCAGATGTCCTGTAACCATCAAAGTCTTCTAGTGGAGCCTTCCGAGGTGGAAGAAGGGGAGACGTAGGACATTGAGGTCCGAACTTCCAGAAACAAATCAGCTGGTCCATTTATTTAACGCTTTCAGCACTTGCATTTACCTTTAGCATTCTCGCATACGCATACACAGTTCAGCACTTGAACAGTAAGTCTTGAACAGATTTATGTGGCACATAAATCTGTTTGAGTTGTTTTAAAATATAAGGATTCAGTTCTGGTGTTTTCCGCATGATTTAAAATCATACCAGATCTGTCTCCGGTGCTCTCGCCATTTATTGTTCAAGAACATTGAGCTATTGCAGCTCGTTTATAGCCGCGCAAAAATTTTAATTTGTCACTAGCGCTCGCTTTCGTATTTTTGATCCTATTTTCCGGGACCAACGGTAAGCTTTGTTCTAATATGAACTAATACACTGTTCTTTTTTTATCTGAGTTGATTCGTTCTCATCTGATCTTCCTTGATCTGATTACTTATTTGAGCTGATATATTTACTTCTATGATCCGATATGTTTACTTATATAAAGCACACTCGGCAGCTATCCACCCTGCCTGTAAGCCATATCTCGATCTATTCATATAAAAAATTTGTACTTAGTCCCATATGATCTTATCCCATCTGGTCTGATCTGTTCTTTTAAGCTGAGTTGCTCTTACTCTCATTTGATCTTATCCCACCTTGTCTGATCTGTTATTCTCAACTGAATCAAGCTCTTCTCTTCTAATGTCCAGCTGATCTGCTCTGAGCTCTATTCTGTTCTGTTTTGTTTTCAAATTTATATGCACACGCAAGAAAACTCATTAGAAACATAATAACAAATTTTGTGTTCATCAAAATTATAATTGACCTGTTTCCAGATAAAAAAAAAATTCTGTTGAGAATACATAAATAAATATATGAGGTAATTATTATAATACCAAAAAATATACTAGACGATAGATGTTGCTAAACACAAATGAGAGCTTAAAATTTTTCAGAAAAATCTCATGTCGCCTGTAATAAAACTATATGCAAGATGATCCACTTTGGCAACGCAACAAAAACACTCATAATTTCCTAATCAAGCTGGATAAATCAGTGAATACGGAGAACGACATGCTAAATTCTGTAGCAGGAGTGGAAAAACAAAAAATATATTTCTCAGGTGAGGAAATATAGAGAAGGGGAAGAAATATTGACAACTGAAATCAAAGTTGCCAACAAAAAAACACAAGGACAATAACAACCAAGCTGGAACAAGACAATAAAAAACTTTTGCTGAAGAGGAAGAACAAGATATAATTGATCTCGAAGAAGATGAAAAACTTTGTAATTATAACAAAAAGATGGCAGGTGAAAATAGCTTAAAAAACAGGACATTCTAGCAATATTAGGATTAAGCTAAAGCTAAGATGAAGGGGTCGTAATTTCAAGCAAATGATAATTAACCTACTTTTATCTTATACTATCTTTTAGTTTTTGGTTTATAGTTGGCGTTTTGAGTTTCGCAACATAATAGGACAATATTAACAATACTAGATTTACATAAATGATGCATTTAAAATATTTTGTTGAACATTTATATGCATATATATCTCATTATTTAGTTCTTTCATGTGTGTCACACGTGTGCCTACCTAGTACAATATCTTTTCACTAATTTTTGTATGTTTCAGAAAACTCCCCGAGGATTTGAAGTATCAAATCAAATTAGATTTAACCTCCAAGACTATATTTTCAATCAAACTACATAATCATTCAACAGATGAATAATCCATATACATATAATTGGAGTGGAAGAGTTTATTCAAACTGTTAAAGTTGAAAAATAAATTTTGTCCCGGATTACAAAGTGGACATTTCCTATGAGGAATATATGTTCATCCGTATATTTGGTCTCAAAGTGCCACATTTTAGCTGTAAATGAAAATAATCTGGTCAAACTTTTTACAAAGTTATGACCTACATAAACTTTTGATGAAATAGTATATACAACATCAGAATGCAACTGCTTAGAGATTCAAATGTTGTTTGCAACTAGGGATGACAATTTTCACCATTAGTTTGGGGGCCCGTGGGAAAAACTCGAAACGGGGCGTGTATGGGGAATTTTTTATATCCCCGAATCAAATGGGGATGTGGATGGTAATAGCACCCTCATCCCCGAACTCCTTGAATCCGTCCTGATAGTGTGTATGTGTGTATATATATATATATCTAATAAAAATAATATTACTATTATTATTTAATATTACTATTATTATTCAATAAAAATCATATTACTATTTTATTTCTTATATATTTAAATGACTAAAAATCTTCAAACCTAAATAATAATCTATTAATAACATTTATACGTATATATATATTATTGAGTAATAATATGTAATAGTACATATATGTTATCCAATATATTAGAAATATATAATAATAATAACAATAAAAATCATATTACTATTTTATTTCTTATATATTTAAATGACTAAAAATCTTCAAACCTAAATAATAATCTATTAATAACATTTATACGTATATATATATTATTGAGTAATAATATGTAATAGTACATATATGTTATCCGAGTGAATCCCCGTCCCCGAACCGATCCCAGCGGGAATGAGGATGGGGATCCCCGAATTATTCAGGGACGGGGATGATAGTGGCAAAACCGGCCCCGTCCTGCCCCGTTGCCATCCCCAATACTGTGAGATACTGAAATAGTTACTCTTAGTTCATCAGACTTCCCGTTCTATGGGTATCTCGGAATTGTTCTAGATCAAGCCACCGAAGTATTGACAATCGTCTGCTAATTTTTACATATCGTATGTTCGGTTGGATTATTATTTATATCACCTCAATCAAGGCGGGGATGGGGATCCCCGTCCTCGAACCGATCCTCGCGGGATGGGGATTGGGATCCCCCAATTATTCGGGGGCGGGGATGGTAATAACAAAACCGGCCCCACCCCACCCCGTTGCCATCCCTATTTGCAAGAGCAGTTAGTTTTTTTTTAGTCCATGATGATATGTCTTATATTATTTTTCATGACAGAGTGTTTAATGAAGCACTTAAAACTATAATAAGAGGTGTCATACTTGTTTTCCTTTATTTGGATATTGTCCCACCATTGGATTTTCAAAGAGAAATATATCGTTGTAATTATTCTTCTTTCATTCTAGTTTTTTTCACTGGGATTTATTGTCAAAATTTTAATGTGGTCCCATATAGTTTCCAAGTAACCATCTTGCCAAATGAAATAATCAACGAAGTAGTTTATACGAAGATAATTATCAAGGTGTATGATTGTTGTTAAGAAAAGTTATTGTGTGTGTATTTTTTATACGATCAAATATTTCGATCATTCTATCTACAGATTTTTATTCTACGATTGTACCTTACTAGAAGACGTCTAATAAAATTATCGAAGTTATCCCTTTCGTTCTTTTTCTCTTATTTAATTTATAACGTTATTATTATTATTATTATTACTACTACTTTATTTTTCATATTTTTTATTTTACAAAAACAATAAAAATAAAAACACCGTCCATTATTACTATTCATTGCTTAAACCCTAGAGTAAAGACGGGCCACCACCGATCTTCATCTTCCCTGTATCTACCCCTATCCTCCGCCGATAGTTGCCCCACATTTCCGATCTCCCCCGTCTTACCCCCATCTTCTATACTACTCTCGTTCTTATCTAATATGTTTAACATATCATATTCGTGGTTATTAATCAAGACGGGCTGCTCTTAACGTCATTCCGTTTTTAGAAAAATTTTTTATGCCTTTTCTTTTTCGTTAATCGTACATATTTTGTTATTGGAACAATTCAGGCTGACAAGAATCAGAATAGTTATGCGTGGGGATCAAAGTAGATTTCTTGCACTGCTGGCTGTGATTCCTATTTAAGAAAGTATGGAAGTGGTCGGCGTGTGAGTGCAGGTTACTTGGTAGTAATTATATAGGCTGAATATGGATGGAATGCATGGAAGCGAATCGGTAGTGATGCATTACTTGCAAGATCAGCATCATCATGGGCTGCATCATCACATAAGTAATGGGAATGTGTTAGATCAAGACGAGCATGACGACAATAATAATGTTGATAGTAGTAGTGGGGTGAATGAAGTACTTGATGGGGATATTTCGGCTGATATGGGGAATCGAGCTGATAACCATAGTGCATTGGTGCCGCAAAGTGCGAACAATAATCAGCTCACGCTATCGTTTCAGGGTCAAGTTTATGTGTTCGACTCTGTCTCTCCAGAAAAGGTTCCTTCGATATAGACTGAAATTTTATACCATTGTTGTTCTCGCATTGCTATCCTTTTATTTATTCAATCATTGTTTAATTTATTTAGTCAATTCCTAGATTTCATATTATGACTTACTTGCCAGTACTCTGTACGACTAGATATCTCACGTTGACCCTCTCGGAAACAAGCAATGATTCTAATTTTCTATTTATGAAAGACTATTAGATAAGATGCCTTAGTGATCTGTGATATGATGATACATGGTGTGCTTAATTTGAAAACATGCATGCTTGCAATTACAAGCAGAAATTTCACTTTTTCAGTTAACTGTGCAATTGGATTTGCTTTCGTGATGATATGATCTCAATTCAACAAAACTTACATGCCTTTGAGCTGTTGGTCCATAACAGTACCCCCACTCTTCGAAGCAACCTTGTCCCCAAGGTTGAAATCTGGGAATTGAGTAGTAAAAGCGGTGATGTCTTCCCAGGTGTCCTCCTCTGTCTCAAAGAGGCCACAGATTCGTAGGGGTTTGCCGCCTTCCGGCCACTATACCGATGGATTAGCTCCGTCGCACCCCGACCCCAATTCCAGTCCGGAGTTCTCGATTGGACCCACTGGAACCAATCCCTTACCTTCACCCCAATGGCAATGGCTACCCCGTCGGCACCGTCCATCCGTGCACCGCTGCCGGCGCTCCACCCTACAAT
The DNA here is from genome assembly GCA_001598015.1 of Dorcoceras hygrometricum. Lineage (NCBI taxonomy): Eukaryota > Viridiplantae > Streptophyta > Magnoliopsida > Lamiales > Gesneriaceae > Dorcoceras > Dorcoceras hygrometricum. The sequence continues at coordinate 46,419 of KV004527.1, read as the reverse complement.
TACTACCAGCAGAGTTCCGACCAGGACGCCATCCGCCGTGCCACTTGTGTCCGTCGCATCTTCGCCGTACTTATCGGCTTCACCATGTTCTTCGACACCGTTACGTTCATCACCTGGCTTGTCCTCCGCTCGCAGCTCCGAAGTTCCGAGTCGCCTCGTTCTCCATCTCCAATTTTACCCTCACCAACTCCTCCTCGGTCTCCCTTCGCCGGAACCCCCAACGACTCTTCCACCCCCTCTGGTACGTAACCATCTTCCGTTTCCGGTCTCTCGTATGCCTCTTTCCGTCTCATTATTTCTACCAACGACTTCAGCTCCGATAGGCTTTTGTTCACCGTGACTAGGTTTTCTTTCATAGCGTTCATGACCTCCTGCATTTTGTTCACGTTCTCCCGAGACGCAATCACTATTCGCTCCAGTGCATTAACCTTGGCTTCCGAACGCGTGGTTGTCATCTTCCTTCCTTCGGATCCGGCAGGTTGGAACAATTGATACGATACAAAGGTATTACAGTAGTTCCTGGACCTATTGACACCCCTTCCCGGAGATATAGTGCTCCGTTCACTGTCTTCCCTAGCTTGAACTAGTGTGTGTGTGAGTATATTTCTCGATCCCTTGCTAACTGACTAACATTCCTCTTATAACCGTCCCTCTTCACGTGCCTCTTCTTCCTTCTAGAATAAATCTGGGTAATGATGGGCCTAGCCCATTTGTTTGGGTCATCAGTAGTTTGGTCCATAACAGAAGCCTGAAGATTCCCTTCATATAACTCAATTGGTATAATCTTAATTCAATTTCCGCAGTACAAATCTGTCTTGGAGTTCTCACCATTTATTTCCAACAGGCACAAAGTAAATTTAATACAAGTCTCACCGACTCATTTGAATGTGTTTTCTCTATGGTTTTTGCTAAGGTCTTTTAAATCAGTACTATTTTTTGAGAACTTTTTCTGGAATTTATAAATTTCTCCGTAAAAACTTTAAACAATTGTCCTCTAGATGTAAAAATTTTGGGTCCCTTAAATTAACCATTCTATGTATCCAATTCTTGGTTTCTTACGTTGAGTATGAATCTAATGTATTGATCATAACTAATTTTGGTGATTCAAGGCTTTTTGTCCCTGCATCCTGATGAAGGGCTTTTGTTTGTAAACATGATGAAAAGTGACAGTATATTGAGTTTTACCATGAAGCATTCAAATTTTTTATTCGAAGATGTATTGTGCTATGATTTTCAGAACATAAGTTGTTTTGGTTTATCTGTTACGTCTTCTAAGGTTTCTTATTTGTGTTTCCCTGTTTCCGTTAGACTATTGAGTTGACTTGTTCTTTTATTATGTCTTTCAGGTTCAAGCTGTACTTCTGCTACTGGGAGGGCGTGAAGTACCCCCTGTCATTCCTACAGCTCCAATATCTACTCCTAGTAGCAGAGTACGGTTACTCTCTGTATCTCTGATATGGTATCTTGTGTTTGTTTCTGGTGGCACCTTTTGATACTTTGCCAATAGGGTTTATCCAGTACCCCAACAAAGCTAAATGTTCCTCAAAGATTGGCTTCACTTATCAGATTTCGTGAGAAGCGAAAAGAACGAAATTTTGACAAGAAAATACGTTATACTGTTCGCAAGGAGGTTGCTTTGAGGTATAGGAGTCCATTTTTTTGAGTTCTATGTCTGATCAGAGTTCACATGATAGATATGATGCTTGAAATTTTCAATATTTTTATTGAAAATTTATTTTTTGTTCATTTTTAAAGAATGCAACGGAATAAAGGACAGTTTATGTCCTCAAAGCCCAATCTTGATGATTCTGCATCAGCTGCATCGAGTTGGGACTCAAATCAAAGCTGGGCAATTGATGGCCATGGATCGCAAACTCAAGATTCTTTGTGAGTTCTATCACCTGTGCAATTCTTGCGTAGTAGAATTTTCCCTTTTGTCACCAATGGCTTATCGTACACCTGACACCAAGATTCAAAGTTTGGGATGAAGTCTTGGATTCGAGATTTAATTGTATAAATTCACCTTTCTAAAAGAAGAAAGAAAAAGAGTGGTGCTTTCTGTATCTTTTGATAACTGATGCTAAAGAGTTGAGCTATACCAGGTTCTTGACATTGTATATCTACCTATTACCACACTTATTGTTGATTGTTTTTTGGAAAATTGATTCGAATTTCTAAAGTTGACTTCCTCGCGTATGCATAAATGATTAATTCCTTTTTGTAGTTTATGATATGTGACTCTGTCATTGCTAATAAGACGGAAATATTATGCTGGTGAACAATGTTTTATCCTAGTTCATATTTTTGTGAAGATGATTTGCGTGAAAGCAGGCAGACTGTAGTTATGTAGACACTCGTGACTGCTCATAGGAGTCCAGATGAGTTTGCAAAGTCATTCAGAATTACTGCTAATTGCTCAAATTTGATCGATAATTGTCTGATGGAAGTAGAAAATTGTTATGCTAAAAATGGACTTTAGGTGGGACATTATGCTATCATTCTTTATGGTTCTCTTTTCCTGTGGAGTTTTTTCAGAGCAGGATTCAATTTAATAAAGTCTAGTGCTGAGAATTTGATTGTGTAGGTCGGGAGAAACTTTCCAGTGAACTAGTCATTGAGCAGGAGTGTTTATGAACACTTGATATGTTCAATTGTTTCTTCGGTTTGAAATGTTTCACCGTGATTATTAAATAAAAAGCTGAATTTTTTGTAACATTTTTGTTAGCTGCCGGCATTGTGGTACTAGTGAAAAATCTACCCCAATGATGCGCCGGGGACCAGATGGACCAAGGACACTTTGTAATGCATGTGGGCTCATGTGGGCTAATAAGGTAAATTTGGTGGTTGATATAATTGTTCTCTGGCCTGCCTTCTATTATTGATATATGATCATGTGCTGTGTGCTCACCTTGATGAGATGCACCACAGTAACAAACACAGATTGTGAAAGGTTTTTGTGTTGCCGACATTCTAAGCCTGAAAACCCCAAGGTTTAGAGAGCTGCCATTACATATTACCAATTACCACTGTGAAGCCTCTGTAAACCACATTTTATGATATATCTGCGATGCCAATTGTAAACATTTGTGATTTCATAGTCATAGCGAGTGAAGATGGCAGACTTCTCTTGGTTTCTGTTTAGTCGCCATTGTTTTTTCTTTTCTTCTACCTTCATCTTATTGTTGCACCCTATATAATGAAGTTCATGTTTTTACTACTAGCTAGGGTGAGCTGAGAACTGGAATATTTGATATTTCGGTTTGGTTTTGTTAGCATAGCGTCTGCTTTTAAGACCAAATGGCAGTGGGTTTACTTTTTTCTAGCTAGATTTTTTGTAATCTTACAATATTTGCCTTATAGAAGTGCAAATGTTTTAGGGAACTCTACGGGAACTTTCAAAGGCAACGCCCACCTCGCTGGGAACCACGCCCCTGCATAACAGGAGTGAGGAGGTATGCATTCTATTGTATAAACTGCGGCATTGTAGATAGATATTTGAGGATTTGAGCAGACTCGTTTTTGAGATTGCAGAACGGTAACTTGGAGGCAGATGATATGGTATTGAGTGCCACTGGTCCTGATTCATCATGACAATTAATCTACACTATGCAATATAAAACAATACAATACAAAACACGTTGGTTTATGATTTTTAACTTTATGTAAGATAGGCTTGAGTGCAGCTAATCCATTTCATTGTGGAAGTTGTGATGTGACGCTAGAGAGAAACTGACCTACATGTCTGTGAGATAAGCATATATCTGGCTTGTACTCTATTCTGTGTGTGCGATTACTCCTTGCTCTGTTATTAAGAAACTGAATGATAGGTAGTTATGGCCTCTAATATATGCTAGGTTGTGTTTTCTGGTAGTAATTTTCCAATATATATATATATATATATGCGCATTGCTCTTGCTGTTGCCATCCATGCAAACTATAAAACGTTGATCTATGAAAGAATTTGAACGGGAATATGTAGCATGGAAGCACAATGGTGTCGCAGTCGCAATCAAGTAATATGACAAGTAAAAAAGAGATTTAAGGGGGGTGTCGCCAATGTCTTATGTCTGTGTATGTTTAGCTGAAGTATATTAAGGCATATCATTTCCGTTTGCGAATGCCATTATTACAAACATTGTAACTAAGTTTAAGAACGCTATTCGCAAAAATAGCTTCGAAAACTGTCGGCCATGATCGATAAGTGAAGTTATGTCCGATACCATAAGCATGTTGCCGACCAACAGCGATGCTTGGAAGAACTGAAATTAGCTGATCTGATCAGCTATACAAATCTGAAAACGAAATGTTTCAGCAGCTTGCTAATAATAAAAGATACATAAAGCTGTCACATTTTTCTTTTATACATCAAGCTCGATACAGTTTCATTCACAAAAGTTTCGTAAGCTATACAATGTAAGCTTTCACACAACTTATGATGCAGATATTTCATTCAGAAGTCCATTAGTCGGTTCTGTTTGGTATTTTTTTTTTTTCAGTTTTTGAATTTAGAAATATATAATCCGATCTCTAAACCTTTTTCTTTTATTTCGATTCAGTTTTCTTCCGAAACTGTTTGGTTATTCCGGTTTTGACAAGTATTTAAATTAGTCAAAATGTAAATATCAGTAAATCAATCAGCAAAAAATAATAAAAAGTTATTATCATTTATCTCAATGACTATATAATCTAAATAAAATATAAATTTAATTAAATTTTGATTGTTCATTCAGTTCGGTTTGATATATGAAAAAACTTCAAAACTCGGTATTTCATGATTTTGGGTGAATTATTTAAAAATCTCTACTCCCTAACTTATCTTTGTTTTCATCCCATACGTCAGAAAAATTTAGTTTAACTCCCTATTAAGAAACTTCTTTGTTTTAACTATTTTTTTCCCATTTTATCCCTGCTTTTATTTAGTAATTACTTTTTTCGTCCATCATGCTACGGTAAATAAATTAGCCTACATATCTTTTTGACCGAAGTTTCGCCGGGGCGTGTCCACTGGGTTTTACAAATTGCCTCTCACAGTTTAACCACACAGTTGCAACTGATGGTTCCTGACGTGAATTCCTTCAACAACACACAATACTGCCTTATTTCATTTCCTACTCAAGGCGTGTACTAAAAGATTTAATTTGTAAATAATATGTTGAATTTCTAAGTTTTACTGAAGAAAAAAATAAGCTAAGATAAAATCAGCTCGTAGGATAAGCGAACAGATCAGGTCGGAGCTAACAACGTGTTTTGTTCATATCAGATCATGGACAAGCTGAATAAGGACAACTCAGCTATATAAGTTGAATCAGATCAGAACAACCTAGTTGAATCAAGTCAGCTCAAGAGCAGAACAACTTAGAGGATAAGATCAGTTCAAAAGCAGAATAGCTTAGAGGATCAGATCAGCTCAGGACAGTTCAGCTCAGGGCAAATCAGAACAGAGTAGAAGTTTAGTTCAGGATTTCAGTACGCTACATATTGTCAAATAATTCCGATTGTAGCATGATTCGATGTGTTGACTTTTGAGGATTTATTTATAGTCGTTGGAACACTTTCGGCTAAATTCAGGAATGTTCAAGAGCTACATCGCATCAGAGTTGGCATTTTGAGCAAAAGACGGAAAAAAATTTAATGAACAGTACTAGGTACAATACGAGAATTAGATGTGCATTTATTGAGCTTTAGGATACAACTCAGGATCCATCCGATGTGCCCACGGATAACATTTATTACCGTTGGATCCAGAGAGTATAAATAGAAGATCGCTCGTAAGGGGACGAATAATGCTTTAACGAGAAAAACAGATTGCGAGCTGACTGAACAGAAAACCAAACTATCTTTCCTGTCAGTTGTAACAAGATTTTAATGTGTTGTTGAATCTTTAATTTTGTGTTATACATCCCTATATTTATAGAAGCCCTATGAATTTATTGAAAATGCAGCCTGCGAGCTGGTGTAATTTGTGAGACTAAGAGTTCAGCTCGGGTGCGACCTAACTTAGTGGATTAGGATACTGTGTATCATTTTCAAATCTTCTAGTGGAATTCTGATATGATCAATAGGATCGAAAATAGAATCAAAATAAGCCCAGGAGTTCAGGAGGGGGGGGGGGTTTGAATGAACTCCTTCGATTTTTCTTTTCCAAATCATGTTTAAAACGTTTTACAAGCTTGGTGCTTAACTCAAAGCTGAGTGACCAGCTTTGGTCTCTCAGTTCAAATCTGTTTTCTCGATTAACTATAAAGTGCGGACGAAACCGATTAAACATGAACAGTTAAGTAAATAACGATGCACGTAAATAAATAGACAGAGTTCAAAGTTTGTTTCTGAAAGTTCGGATATCAATATCCTACGTCTCTCCTTCTTCCTTTTCAGAAATGTTCCACTAGAAGATTTGATGGTTACAGGTTCTGCAAACACCCAATCACTTAAGCCTCGCTTAAAGTGAACTTCTAGCAATCCAAATCTATGCAGACTCCTCTGCTGATTACAAGTAAATGTATTTTCGAACTGCTTTAAATAGCACGTTCGTTACAGACTCTGATCTGAAAATATCTTAACGAATACAACGTAAACAGAGTTTGTAACTCTTCTGGTTTTGAGTGTAGTGCCCCAAAAATTCATAGAACCACAAATTTCTTAGCCTTTCTTTTCTAGGGCTGTTTTGAGATTCTCGAGTATTCAGATTCTAAGTTCAAATCTAATTCCTTCTCTCTTTCAGATTTGAAGCAATGTCCAGAAGGTTCCGGAAGGATTTCACCCAAGCACATATCTGAAATAATCTAGAAATGTTCCTTTCGAAAATAAAAATGAGTTTTTGATGGGATCTATGTTTTAGTAAAATGATGTATCGAGTTTATAAATCAAAATAGTAGTAGGGAGCTTTTAGCAAATCTTTTAAAAAGGACAAAGGAGTTGGCACGGTAGCCATGCCTACTCAAGTATTTTTACCTACTACTCAATCATTCTCCCTTGTATAAAATGATTTACGTAAGCCTCTGGATTCATTTTGGTTGCAAGAAAAACTTTTAGTTCTTTCAAAGTTAAGTAGCTTTTCCAGTGTGCTTGAGGAGACTTCCAGCCGTGATCATCTACACATTGCGATTTTTGTTTCAGGCAAGTAAGTCTGATTCTTGCTGCATTTGAAAAACATATATTGCTTCGTTGTTTTCTGTGTATGCTTGCCTGTTCCAGTTTCAGTTAATGTTTGAGTTGAGCTATGGATTCACTTCTTTGATGCTGTAGTTTTGAGGAAACTCACCAGAAAGTTTAACCAGCAATGGTGTATTTAAAAATATACTGAGTTGTACAGATTCCAGGTAAGAAAGCCAATAGAAGTCCTCGTCTTTCCTAAGTACAGTGAAGACTCTGGACATTGAATCTAAATGGATAGGCAACGCTGGTTAGATCGGGAGCAAGTCCTGGTTTGATAAGCGAAGCCAGTTTGTTTAGAATCTGTTTGAGTCGAAGCAGTATTTCGTGTTCCTAGCCAAGTGTTTCTACGCGTAACTTGTCCTTAACCAAATCTGTTGTTGAGTTGCTCACAGCTGAGTAATCTACCAAATCTGAAACACTTGCTATAAAAATTCCTGTTAGAATTTTCGCAGTAAGATCTGTTTCGCCGTAAGATCTATTTTTGAGATCTGTTTCTACTATTCATAAGCCGTGTTCCTTAGCCAAAGCTGTTGCTCACATATGTATGTCTATACCAGACCTAAGATCTGTTAGATAACCAAAAGCTGACCTTTGCGCAGTGAAATCTGCGTAACTTGTCCTTAACCAAATCTGTTGTTGAGTTGCTCACAGCTGAGTAATCTACCAAATCTGAAACACTTGCTATAAAAATTCCTGTTAGAATTTTCGCAGTAAGATCTGTTTCGCCGTAAGATCTATTTTTGAGATCTGTTTCTACTATTCATAAGCCGTGTTCCTTAGCCAAAGCTGTTGCTCACATATGTATGTCTATACCAGACCTAAGATCTGTTAGATAACCAAAAGCTGACCTTTGCGCAGTGAAATCTGTTTTCCAGTGAGATCTGTTTTCCCGAGAGAGATCTGTTTTCACGAGACCTGATTTCCTAGAACCACATCTGTTTTGCACTCTCGAGTTGATTTCGTTAGAGCTGGTCCTCAGCTCCGAGTCCAACTGTACACTCAGTAGTGCTTTTTAAATAAAACGAGTTTCATCGTAGTGAATCTACCAGATTTCAGTGATCGAATTTCGATCAAGAGCTAGTATCAAGCTATTTCAGAAAGAAAGTAGAGTTCAGATTTGAGATTTATGGCATAGAGGACCCGGTCACTCAAGGAAGGGACATGATTACAGTAGGACCGTAATCCCTTCATGGAAGGGACATGATAATGGAAATATTGTAATCTATTCACAGAGAGTTACTGATCAGTTAACATGCTTCATGCACAAGGACCACCAGAGAGCCTCTAGACCATAAATTACCCAGTATAAGCAATTCAGATTCGAGCTTCGAGTTGCCTTTCAGTAGCGAGATTTCAGATTTTCAGTCATGCCTGCATTTATGTTATTTTGTTATCCTCAGTTTTACTTGTTGAGCCCCTAGACTCACTAGTTTTTCCGATGCAGGTGAGGCAGTTCAGGAGCAGGCGGGTGGTGCAAGTTGATTCAGATTCGAGGGACTGTGTTTGTCAACGGCCAGCGTTTCCGCATAGTCTTAGCTTTTGTTGTTTTGGATCTTTTGACGAACTATATTAAGATCTGTTACAACAATAGTGAACTTATATAGAGTTCCAACAGTTGTAAAATCGCATTTTGCATTGTGAATAAAATTCTGTTTTCCAGATCTGTTACTACTATTTTCCTTCAGCGCCACTAGCTTCATTTCAGTTTTGTGTAAGGGAATACAACTTACTTTATTCGAGTTTTGTCCTTTGACTTGTTCAAAAATTTTAAATTTTCTCCAATTCCGTTGACACCCATGGGTTTGGGCGTCACAGCTTGGTATCAGAGCATGTTCCTAAGATAAACACATCTTCCCAGTCTGGAGCAGCTTTCATCGTCCGCATCTCCTGATTTGTGAGTTTTATTTTTATGATAAGAGTTCTTTCTCTTTCGAGTTCTGATGTTCTTTTGTGGTGGATTGCGGGCTATAGATTAAGATGTCAGGAAGAGGGAGAGGTAGAAGAAGCACCCCAGTAGATGAAACCAACCCAGATAGCAATGCTCGTATTGCCCAACTCTTAGAACTGTTGGTAGAACAATCTGTCAGAGGCAATGGACAATCTTCGAGCAGCAGGGGACCGCATTATGATGATTATCAGGAGAGGTTTCGAAGACAAAAACCAAAGGAGTTCAGTGGTACTACAGATCCGCTTGTTGCTGAGAGCTGGATTAAGTCTATGGAAGTGATTTTCGAGTACCTCCAGATTCCATATGTGGATAGGCCAAGGTGCGCTATCTATATGCTAAGAGGTGATGCAATGATCTGGTGGGAGGGAGCAAAGCTGTCTGTAGATTTGGCAAATCTCTCGTGGGAAGAGTTCAAACGAGTGTTCTTTGAGCAGTACTTCACAGCAGATAAGAGGTCTGAGTTGAAGCGAGAGTTCTTGACCTTGAAGCAATGGAGTCTGACTGTGCAAGAGTACGTCTATAAGTTTGAGAGAGGTTGTTACTTTGTACCTCTTATTGGGAGGGACCCCGAGGAGAAGCTGAGCCACTTCGTGGAAGGATTGAGCCCTACATTCATGTTGAATGTTAGGTTAGCAGGACCCAGATCTTACAGGGAGGCAGTAGATAAGGCCCTACGAGTGGAGAGGGATTGGAAGGATGTGGAGCAGGAGAGACAGTAGAGGAGGCAATCCTTTCAGCAGGAAGATTTGAGGCCATTTAAGAAGCAGAATAAGAACCAACAGCGACCCCAAGAGCCAAGATCGATACCAGCCCAACCTATCAGTGTTGTACCAGTTGGAAGTAGTAAGCCGGTTTGTCCCAAATGCCATAAGAATCACCCGGGACAATGTAAAGCTGGCCAAAGCGGATGTTATAAGTGTGGTGCTCAAGGCCACATCTCTAAGTTTTGCCCTCAGTCGAAACAACTGGTGCCCAGCAGAGCTTACGTCATGACAGCTGAACAAGATAACCCAGATTATACGGTGATTACGGGTAAGATTGTGGTTGCTGGTTTGTCCTCCTTTTTGCCTTGCTAGATTCAGGTGCGACCCATTCCTTTATAGCTGAGGATTTTGCTAAAAAGTTACTGCGTAAGCTAGAGAGATTGTCTATAGGTTATTGCGTAACTGTGCCATCAGGAGAAGAGCTGATATCTTGTTGCATATATCGTGACTTAGAGCTTGAAATTCAAGGACATGTAGTTACCGCCGATTTGATTGTTTTACCCATGCCCAAGTTCGATTTGATTTTGGGAATAGATTGGTTATCCAGATATGGAGTAGTGATCGATTTTAAGTTCAGGACAGTAGTTGTGAATCTGTCCACAGGATCTCGGATTTCATTCAGATCTGACCGACTTCAGAGAGCTCCTCGCTTAGTCTCAGCCTTGAAGGCCCAACGCTGCTTAAGGAAAGGTGGAGTAGGGTTTCTAGTAAGTTTATCTTCTCTAGCTGTTTCTAGTAAACCCCAACTTTCAGATGTGGAAGTGGTGAACGAGTTCCCAGAAGTGTTTCCAGAAGATATCAGTGGTTTACCTCCAGATAGGGAGATAGAGTTTGCTATCGACTTAGTGCCTGGAGCAGCTCCGATTTCCAGACCTCCCTATAGACTTGCTCCTGCAGAAATGAAAGAGCTAAAAGAACAAATTCAAGATCTGTTGGATAAGAGATTTATTCGACCTAGTACGTCACCGTGGGGAGCCCCAGTTCTGTTCGTTAAGAAGAAAGATGGAGTTTCCGATTGTGTATAGATTATCAAGAACTGAATAAGCTGACCATTAAGAACAAGTACCCTTTGCCTAGGATTGAGGAATTGTTTGATCAGTTGAAGGGAACGGCAGTGTTCTCTAAGATAGACTTAAGATCTGGATACCATCAGCTGAAGATTAAAGAGTCCGATGTTTATAAGACAGCTTTTAGGACCAGATATGGTCATTATGAGTTTTTAGTAATGCCTTTTGGATTAACAAATGCTCCATCTGTTTTTATGGATCTGATGAATAGAGTTTTCCAGCCCTTTTTGGATCAATTTGTAATAGTGTTTATAGATGATATCTTAGTATATTCCAAGACCAGCTCCGAGCATGCTAGTCAGCTTCGTATAGTGTTGCAAGTTTTAAAGGACAAGAGATTGTTTGCTAAGTTTAGCAAATGTGAGTTTTGGTTGGAGAAAGTGGCGTTTCTAGGACATATCATTTCTAATGATGGTTTATAAGTCGACCCAACTAAGGTGGAAGCTGTGCGAGACTGGCCTGTGCCCAGATCTGTTTCAGAAGTAAGGAGTTTTTTGGGACTTGCTGGGTATTACAGACGGTTTATTCAAGGATTTTCAAGGACAACAGTTCCATTGACTACGCTGACCAGGAAACAAGTTAAGTTTGAATGGACCCCCAGTTGTCAGCAGAGTTTTGAGAAGTTGAAGCAAGCGTTGATAGAAGCTCCAGTTTTAACCATGCCTTCTGAGCAAGGAAATTTTGTGATCTTTACCGATGCTTATAAGTTAGGTTTAGGAGCTGTTTTGATGCAGGATCGTAAGGTAATAGCTTATGCCTCCAGACAACTGAAGAATCATGAGAGGAATTATCCCACGCACGATTTAGAATTAGCAGCTGTGGTTTTTGCCCTTAAGATCTGGAGACATTAACTGTATGAGGAAAAGTGTGAGATATTACAGATCATAAGAGTTTGAAGTACTTCTTTACCCAGAAAGAATTAAATATGAGACAGAGGAGGTGGCTAGAGCTAGTTAAATATTACGACTGTACTATTAGTTACCACCCAGGAAAATCCAGCGTGGTGGCAGATGCTCTTAGCAGGAAATCTATAGAATTAAATATGAGACAGAGGAGGTGGCTAGAGCTAGTTAAATATTACGACTGTACTATTAGTTACCACCCAGGAAAATCCAGCGTGGTGGCAGATGCTCTTAGCAGGAAATCTATAGGATTAGCCCAGCTTACTGTTCAGAGACACTTAGCTTATGAGATTGAGAATTTTGGGCTAGAGCTGATTCCCCGTTATAGTAGCGCAGTTCTAGCAGATCTCTCCATTCGATCAAATCTGTTGGATCAGATCCAAGAAGGACAACTGTTAGATGAACAGTTGTAGAAGTGGGTTAAACAAGACATAGAGAGAGGTAATAATCTCTATACTTCAGCGGAAGGAGCTATCAGATTTCGAGGAAGATTGTGGGTTCCTAGTGTGAATAATTTGAGATCAGATCTGATGACAGAAGCTCATACAGCTCCATATTCAGTGCATCCAGGGAGCACTAAGATGTACAAAGATCTCCAGAAGCTGTATTGGTGGCCAGGCATGAAACGCGATGTTGCCAGATTTGTTTCAGAGTGCCTGACGTGTAAGTTGGTCAAAGCTAAGCATCAGAGACCAGTTGGGATGCTAAAACCCCTGCCGATACCAGAATGGAACTGGGAGAGTATTGCAATGGATTTTGTAGTTGGATTACCCAGATCTGTCCAAGGCTATAATTCAATTTGGGTTATAGTGGACCGACTAACCAAGTCTGCTCACTTCTTACCAGTCAAGATAACTTATGATGTGAGCAAGTACACTGAGTTGTACGTAAGGGAGATAGTAAGACTCCATGGGATTCCAGTCTCCATCGTATCTGACAGAGATCCAAATTTTAACGTTCAAACTTTACTCCATGGGATTCCAGTCTCCATCGTATCTGACAGAGATCCAAATTTTACGTCAACTTTCTGGAAGAGTCTACACAGAGCTTTAGGTACTAAGTTAACCTTTAGCACAGCTTTTCATCCCAAGACAGATGGTCAACCAGAAAGGGTGATTCAGATATTAGAAGATTTGATTAGAGCTTGTATCGTTGATTTTTCAGAAAGCTGGGATTCAGAGCTGCCTTTGGTAGAATTCACGTACAAAAATAGTTTCCAAGCATCCATCCAGATGGCCCCATACGAAGCTCTATATGGCAGAAAGTGTAGAACACCCATTTATTGGGATGAGATAGGAGAACGAGCTGGTTTGGGACCAGACTTAGTAGAACAGACTGCTGAAACTATTAAGAAAGTAAGAGATCGATTGAGAACCGCTCAAAGCAGGAAAAAGAGCTATGCTGACGACAGACGCCGCGAGTTGAGCTTAGAATCTGGAGACCATGTCTTCTTGAAGGTAGCACCGATGAAAGGCGTAATGATATTTGGGAAGAAGGGTAAGCTAAGCCCAAGGTTCATTGGTCCATTCGAGATCTTGGACAAAGTAGGAATACTGGATTATAGACTAGCTTTAACCCCACATCTGTCCTCGGTACATAATGTTTTTCATGTATCAGCTTTGAGGAGATATGTTTCCAACCCGTCACATATTTTAAGCTACGAGCCAATCCAACTAGCACCATATTTGAGCTATGAGGAGCGACCAGGAAGAATTCTTCATAGAGAGAATAGAAAGTTAAGAAACCGTAGCATCCCAATGGTTAAAGTTCAGTGGTCTAACCAGTCTGAGCGAGAAGCAACTTGGGAGACAGAAGAAGATATGCGTAGTATCTACCCAGAGCTGTTTGGTAAGTAAATTTCGAGGACGAACTTTCATTATGGAGGGTAGAGTTGTAGCGCCCCAAAAATCCATAGAACCACAAATTTCTTAGCCTTTCTTTTCTAAGGGCTGTTTTGAGATTTTCGAGTATTCAGATTCTAAGTTCAAATCTGATTCCTTCTCTTTTTTAGATTTGAAGCAACGTTCAGAAGGTTCCGGAAGGATTTCGCCCAAGAACATATCTGAAATAATCCAGAAATGTTCCTTTCGAAAATAAAAATGAGTTTTTGATGGGATCTATGTTTCAGTAAAATGATGTATCAAGTTTATAAATCAAAATAGTAGTAGGGAGCTTTTAGCAAATCTTTTAAAAAGGACAAAGGAGTTGGCACGACAGCCATGCCTACTCAAGTATTTTTACCTACTACTCAATCATTCTCCCTTGTAGAAAATGATTTACGTAAGCCTCTGGATTCATTTTGGTTGCAAGAAAAACTTTTAGTTCTTTCAAAGTTAAGTAGCTTTTCCAGTGTGCTTGAGGAGACTTCCAGCCGTGATCATCTACACGTTGCGATTTTCGTTTCAGGAAAGTAAATCTGATTCTTGCTGCATTTGGAAAACATATATTGCTTCGTTGTTTTCTGTGTATGCTTGCCTGTTCCAGTTTCAGTTAATGTTTGAGTTGAGCTATGGATTCACTGCTTTGATGCTGTAGTTTTGAGGAAACTCACCAGAAAGTTTAGCCAGCAATGGTGTTTTTAAAAATATACTGAGTTGTACAGATTCCAGGTAAGAAAGCCAATAGAAGTCCTCGTCTTTCCTAAGTACAGTGAAGACTCTGGACATTGAATCTAAATGGATAGGAAACGCTGGTTAGATCGGGAGAAAGTACTGGTTTGATAAGCGAAGCCAGTTTGTTTAGAATCTGTCTGAGTCGAAGCAGTATTTCGTGTTCCTAGCCAAGTGTTTCTACGCGTAACTTGTCCTTAACCAAATCTGTTGTTGAGTTGCTCACAGCTGAGTAATCTATGAAATATGAAACACTTGCTATAAAAATTTCTGTTAGCGTCTTCGCGGAGGTTGTGATGCTGTGTGGGTTGTGGTAGACAGATTGTCGAAGTCTGCGCACTTCATTTCCTACAACATGAGCTATTATTTGAAGAAGATGGCGAAGCTGTACATAGATTTTGTGGTGCGTTTGCTCGGTGTGCCAATTTCGATTGTTTCAGATCGTGATCCAAGGTTTACTTACAGGTTTTGGAAGAGCTTGCAAACAGCTTTGGGAACTAGATTGGCTATGAGTACAGCGTATCACCCCCAGACAGATGGCCAATCGGAGAGGACTTTCCAGATTTTAGAGGATACGTTGAGAGCTGTTGTGATGGACTTCAGTGGTAGCTGGCAAGACTCGTTGTCTTTGGTTGAGTTTTCCAACAATAACAGCTATCAGGTCACGATTGGCATGGCACCATTTGAAGCTTTGTATGGTAGAAAGTGTAGATCGCCAGTGTGTTGGGAAGAAGTGGGGGAGAAGCAGCTGTCTTCCCCAGAGTTCGTGCAGCAAATGAGAGATCAGGTGAACTTGGTTCGCCAGAGAATGAAAGCTGCTCAAGCTCGCCAAACCAGTTATGCGAATAAGAGGCGTAGGCCTTTAGAGTTTGAGGTTGGTGATCTAGTTTTCCTTAAGGTTTCTTCTTTCCGCAGTGTTATGAGATTTTGTCTCAAGGGTAAGTTAGCTCCTCGCTATGTTGGTCCTTATGAGATCTTAGAGAGGATTGGTCCTTTGGCTTATCGGCTGTTGTTGCCACCAGATTTGTCTTCCTTACATGATGTGTTTCATGTTTAGATGTTGAGTAAGTATGAGCCAGATCCCTCGCATGTGTTGAGAACTGACGAGGTTGAGTTAGATCGGACTTTGAGCTATGTTGAGTATCCCTTGCAGATCTTGGATAGAAAAGAGAAACAATTGAGGAATAAAATCATTCCCTTGGTGATAGTTCAGTGGAGCAAGCACGGTAGAGAAGAAGCTACTTGGGAACTGGAAGAGAAGATGCAGCGTGAGTGGCCGCATATGTTTGAGTAGATGTTGTTTTAGTTCCAGTAGTCGCTTGTATTTCTTTCCCCAGTTATCTTGAACTCTTGTTTTGGAGTTGATCGATTTCGAGGACGAAATCCTGTTTTAGTGGGGGAGAGATGTGAGACCCGAAAGCTGATAAGAATAATTGAGTTAATTAATCGGGTTTTGTCGAGATCAGCTTTGAGCTGTTGTGCTTGGAGAAGCTATCGGGTTCTGTTTGTTCTTAGAACAGCTTTGGTTAGTTGAGTTCTTTCACGGAAGCTGTTCAGTAGTTAGCGCATGTCATCGCTGAATGTTGGCGTTCAGCAGTGGTGACGTCAGTAGTAGTGATTGTGTTCAGTAGTCGTAGCGAGATCAGCAGTCGCTGAGCAGTAGCGAGTGCGCTAGCGTGTTTCAGCAGTGAGTAGTTCTACATCGTCGTTTGGATTAGTAGAACGACATCGTTTTGGGGTTAGCGAAGAAGATCAGCTGTGAGTTGCGTTAGCGTCAGCTGGGTGAGAGATCTGTTGTTGCGTTGCTAACAGCTATTGGTTAGTATTCAACAGTGAGTAGCGGGTGACGTGTCCAGTTGCGACAGTAGCTCTCTGCGACGTCGTTTGAGTTAGTAACGATCGCTGTTTTGGCTTAGTGAGAGATCTGTTGCAAGATCTGATTTGCAAGCGGGAATATCAGTTGCGATAGCTTAAGTTGTCGGTGGAGATGTTTCCAGTTTCTGTCAGCAGTGAGATTTAATAGGGAGCTAGGCTTTGTTCTCTATTATTGTTCCCGACACTTAGAATATTTTCCCAATTGCCAAATCCTGTCGCGATACCCTAGCTACTGTTCACCGAACCTTATCTTCTTCGATTGCCGGTGGTAGGCAGCTTCGACGAGAGCGAGAGTGGTAGCATTGGACTCCTCTTGCTGAGGCGCTTCGTTTGGATATTGTTTTCGAACGTTTGCTTGAAGCTGGTGAGGTGTGCGAAGACATCTCCGTTGTGTAGTCTGTTGGCATAAGCGTCGGATTTCGCTCCTAGCTTTTTGGGGTAAGTTCAGTTCCTGCCTTTAAGCTTGTTAGAGCTTTCTGTGGTGTTAGATGTAGCGCTGGTCGAGTTGTAGCTCCCGACTGTTGTTTTTCTGTGCTTTGGTCTTTGAGCAGTTGTTGTGCTGCCGTTGAGCAGGTGGTGGATCTGCGTCATTGTGGCAAGCTGCTCGTAGTAATTGTTGCACGAAGATTTGAGGTACGGATGTGAGCTTGTTTACAGCTTAGGATTGAGCATGGATTATATGCTTGGCTGTGTGTGTGCTCTGTGCTGTTATTACTTGTGCCTGTGTTATAATATCAGCTGTTGCATTGCATACACGCATATTGCTGTCGAGCCCTGTTTTGCTAGCTATGCATGTTCTGTTGAATTGTGAGTACCAGGATGATATGTTCAAGGACGAGCGGGTAGTTCCCGTATACCTTGGAGGCGAGCGGGTAAATCCCGTACCTCATTCTCCCTGCTGGGTTTGTTAGCTGCTTTGAGCGGAGTGGGTAGCTCCCACATCTCATGAGTGAGCAACAACAGGTGGAGCTGGTTGTTAGCATCTGGTATGGTGTACTGGAGATGAGTGGGTAGCTCCCATGTGCTCAGTATACCTCTGGCCACTACTGATTGTTCCTTTGATCAGATCTTGTTGTTGAGCTGTTGTTGCGATCCTTTGGCTCCCTGCTTTCGGTTGTAGCCTTGATCCCTTGCATAGCATTTGCATATTTATCTGTGTTTTCCTTGTGCTGTTTATTGCTGCTTCCGTACTGGGGTTTGACCCCGAGGTACCTCTGGGCTGGTGTTGTTGCCTGTGTGTTGTTTTCAGGTCCCAGGTTTCTCTGCTGGTCGTGGCTTTGACCCAGCTGGAGGTGCCCCAGGAGGTGGATAGAGTGTCCCAGTTAGCGTATAACATATAAATACTAGTATTGTTAGCCGGGGAATGCCCTGTGCTTGTGGGATTGTGTATCTGTTGTAGTACTGGTATTTATGTTTGTATAAATGCTGTACTTTTGTATTGAGTGTTTGTAAACTGGGATAGTTTAAGTGTGATTGTATTTTAAATTATATGTTTTAAATCGTTCAGGCCAAAAAGTCGAAAAATTTTAGCCACTTTTTGAAATGCTATTGAGTGTTTGTAAACTGGGATAGTTTAAGTGTGATTGTATTTTAAATTATATGTTTTAAATCGTCAGGCCAAAAGCGAAAATTTTAGCCACTTTTTGAATGCTTCCGCTATGTTTGCGTGGTTTAACTCTGAGTAAAGCACGAGGCCTGACATTTTTCGCAGTAAGATCTGTTTCGCCGTAAGATCTGTTTTTCCAGTGAGATCTGTTTCTACTATTCATAAGCCGTGTTCCTTAGCCAAAGCTGTTGCTCACATCTGTATGCCTATACCGCACCTAAGATCTGTTAGATAACCAAAAGCTGACCTTTTGCGCAATGACATCTGTTTTCCAGTGAGATCTGTTTTTCCGAGAGAGATCTGTTTTCACGAGACCTGATTTCTTAGAACCACGTCTGTTTTGCACTCTCGAGTTGATTTCTTTAGAGCTGGTCCTCAGCTTCGAGTTCAACTGTACACTCAGTAGTGCTTTTTAAATAAAATGAGTTTCATCGCAGTGAATCTACCAGATTTCAGTGATCGACTTTCGATCAAGAGCTAGTATCAAGCTATTTCAGAAAGAAAGTAAAGTTCAAATTTGAGATTTATGGCATAGAGGTCACGATCACTCAAGGAAGGGATAGGATTACAGTAGGACCGTAATCCCTTCATGGAAGGGACATGATTATGGAAATATTGTAATCCCTTCACAGAGAGTTACTGATCAGTTAACATGCTTCATGCACAAGGACCACAAGAGAGCCTCTAGACCATAAATTACCCAGTATAAGAAATTCAGTGTGACACCCAAACCCAATGGGGCCACGAGAATTGGAGTAAACAAAAATTTTCGAATAAAAGAAGGGCTAAAGGAAGATTTGTTATAAGCTGCATCTCTTATAACTCAAGGGAAAACAAGGCACAAAACAATTCGAAAGTTCAGCAGATACTCAAATAAGCGCGCTACTGCTAAAAGCTTTTGCGGAAAACAGGGTATTTCATATAACTTTGCAAATGCGGTTTACAACAGCTGTTATTTGAGATAAATATACAACCATTGCTACTGATTTAATACAGCACAACCTAATCAAAACAATACAACTACGACACGGAAAACGTAGGCCTTGGATAAACACAACGCCACCCATCTGCTGATTCAAGTTCCACCTGCTGTTCCTCCATCAGCTGTCGTACCTGCACCATTTTAAAAGCTAGTGAGCCTAAAGGCTCAGCAAGTAAAATCTGAGTAGTAACAATTTCATTACCTGCTGGTACCAGCCGCAGCGCACCATTACCTGCTGACATCAACAATTCAGCAGATACATAATATTTAAAATTGCCAATTGGCCCATATGATTAATAGTATGCATAAATGTGGTCCTATGGATTTTGGGGCGTTACAACTCTACCCTCCTTATTAAAATTTCGTCCTCGAAATTTACGTACCAAATAGATACGGGTAAAGACTTAGCATATCAGCTTCTGTTTCCCAAGTTGCTTCTCGCTCCGACTGGTTGGACCATTTTATTTTAACCATAGGAATGCTACGGTTTCTTAATCTTCTAATCTCTCGGAGGAGAATTCTTTCTGGTTTCTCTTCATAGCTTAAATCTGGAGCTAATTGGATTGGCTCATAATTCAACACATGCGAAGGGTGGGGAACATACTTCCTCAGTGCTGATACATGGAAAACATTGTGCACTGCTGACATTTGTGGAGGCAGCGCCAGTCGATAGGCGAGCGTTCCTACCTTCTCTAATATCTCGAAGGGTCCAATATACCTTGGACTCAATTTCCCTTTCTTTCCAAAACGCATAACTCCCTTCATTGGAGCTATTCTCAAAAACACTCGATCACCTAATTCAAAATTCAGCTCCCTTCTTCGATTATCTGCATAGCTTTTCTGTCGACTTTGAGCTGTTTTCATTCTTTCTTTTATTTTTCTAACAGCTGCTGCTGTTTGCTCCACAACATCGGGTCCTAAACCAGCTCTTTCACCAACTTCATCCCAGTGAAGTGGCGTTCTACATTTCCTGCCATATAAAGCTTCATATGGAGCCATTTGAATTGAAGCTTGAAAACTGTTATTGTAGGCGAATTCTACCAGTGGCAAGCTTGCATCCCATCCTGCTGAAAAATCCACAATACATGCTCTGAGCAAGTCTTCTAAAATTTGAATCACCCTTTCCGATTGTCCATCAGTTTGCGGGTGAAACGCAGTGCTGAACGTCAACTTTGTACCCATAGCTTTATGTAGACTTTTCCAAAAAGCTGATGTAAACTTGGGATCCCTATCTGATACAATGGAGATCGGAATACCATGTAGCCTCACTATTTCTTTTACATACAATTCAGCATACCTGCTCACTTCATAAGTCGTTTTAACTGGTAAGAAATGAGCAGACTTAGTGAGCCTATCAATTATAACCCAAATAGAGTTATATCCTTGAACTGTTCTTGGCAACCCAGTTACAAAATCCATCGCTATACTTTCCCACTTCCATTCAGGAATCGGCAGTGGCTTCAACAATCCTGCTGGTCGCTTGGTAAGAAATGAGCAGACTTAGTGAGCCTATCAATTATAACCCAAATAGAGTTATATCCTTGAACTGTTCTTGGCAACCCAGTTACAAAATCCATCGCTATACTTTCCCACTTCCATTCAGGAATCGGCAGTGGCTTCAACAATCCTGCTGGTCGCTGATGTTCAGCCTTCACCAGCTGACACGTCAAACATTCAGCTACAAATCTAGCAACATCCCTCTTCATTCCTGGCCACCAATACAACTGCTGGAGGTCCTTATACATTTTCGTGCTTCCTGGATGTACTGAATATGGAGCTGTATGAGCTTCTTTCAAAAGTTCAGCTCTTAAATCATT
>KV004526.1:109074-128586 GCA_001598015.1 Dorcoceras hygrometricum | reverse complement strand
AATCTGTACAACCAAGACCTCGGACTTATCCGCTCGACAAATGGTAACCACTTGGAAAGTCCGAACGAGGATAGTTCGATAGATCACCAGATCACTAATCATCTGCATGCTTAGAACATCACAATTTTCCCTACCAATGAAACGTGGTACTTCACATCGCAGATGCTAGTCTCAAGGTCGGGCGGCCTTATCCTCATTTTGACGGTCCAATCTACTAGGAACGAGTTTAGAATACACAGTGACTATTAGATGTGTTTCATGATAGTCATCAAATCCACTATCACATCTAACATACACTATGGTGCAATCTAGGTCTTTATCCAACACAATTGTTAACATTATAAAATAATGAAGATAAAGAATGCCATATAAGATTACGAATTTCATAAATAAAGATCGTTTTACAAAGAGTCAACAAGAACCCACACGCCACAAGTTGGCTAGTTGGGCACATACTCTAACAATCTCCCACTTGCCCTAAAGCCAACTACTCATCAGACGCAGTCCCATTGTTTCGCGATGTTTTTCAAACAACGGTCCTGGCAGGGCTTCGTAAGTGGATCAGTAATGTTGTCTGCAGAGGCGACTCTCTCGACTGCTATGTCACCTCTAGCCACAATATCCCGGATTTTGTGGTATTTCCTCAGTATATGTTTGGATCTTTGGTAAGACCTAGGCTCCTTTGCTTGCGCAACGGCACCCGTGTTGTCGCAGTACACCGGGACTGGACCAACTCCTTCAGGGATTACGCCCAACTCTTGGACAAAATTCCTTATCCAAACCGCCTCTTTAGCAGCAGCTGATGCTGCGATGTACTCAGCCTCAGTGGTTGAATCCGCGATGGTGTCTTGCTTGGAAATCTTCCAAGAGACAGCACCACCATTGAGCATGAATACAAATCCAGAGGTTGACTTCGAATCATCAACGTCAGAGAAGGGTTCATCATAGTCAACACCTTGTCTTTGAGTGTAACCTTTCGTGACCAGTCGTGCCTTGTAGGTCAGTACTTTACCATCAGGCCCAAGTTTTCTCTTGTATATCCATTTACACCCAATAGGAACTATTCCTTCGGGAGGATTAACAAGAGTCCAAACTTGGTTTGAATGCATTGAGTCAATCTCAGATTGCATTGCTTAAAGCCACAAATTAGAATCAGCATCGGAAATTGCCTCCTTGAAAGTTATTGGATCACATCCAATAGTTTGATCACTTTGATCATCCTCAAGGAGGAACCCATATCTAACAGGAGCCCTAGGAACCCTTTCAGATCTCCTAGGTGCGTCCATTTCTGGTATTGGCTCTTGAGGTGCGAGAGATTCACTTGGTACTTCAGATGGTTCTCGAACCTCTTCGAGTTCTACTATCTTGACTTTTCTACCAAGTAGAAACTCCCTTTCCAGAAAGGTGGCATTTCTAGAAACAAACACTTTTGTTTCATTTGGATAGTAGAAGCAGTATCCAACCGAATTCTTTGGATACCCAATGAAGTAACATAAGATGGATCTATTATCCACTTATCTCCCATTGTCTGCTTCACGTAAGCAGGACTTCCCCAAATCCTCAAGTATGAGTATTTTGGCGGCTTGCCCATCCATATCTCATACGAAGTTTTATCCATTGCCTTGGTGTGGACATTGTTCAACAACATTACCGCCGTTTCTAGCGCATAGCCCCAAAACGAGGCAGGAAGCTCAGTGAAACTCATAATAGATCGAATCATGTCCATCAAGGTTCGATTACGATGCTCCGCTACACCATTGAGCTGTGGTGTGGCCGGAGGGGTCCACTGTGAGAGAATCTCATTCTCTTTAAGATAGTCTTGAAATTCGATACTTAAGTATTCTCCACCTCGATCGGATCGAAGTGTTTTGATACTTTTTCCCAACTGATTTTCTACTTCAGCCTTGAATTCTTTGAACTTTTCAAAGGATTCTGACTTGTGCTTCATTAAGTATAAGTACCCATACCTAGAGTAATCATCGGTAAAGGTGATGAAGTATGTGTGACCGTACTTAGTACCAGTGCTAAGTGGGCCACACACATCAGTGTGGATCAAATCCAACAGGCCTTGAGCACGTTCAGGCTTGCCCGTGAAGGGTTGTTTAGTCATTTTTCCTTTGAGACAAGACTCATAAGTCGGTAGGGAGTTAATATCTGACATATCAAACATGTCACTCCTAACCAACTTGTTCATCCTATTCGAGGAAACATGACCTAGCCTAGCGTGCCAAAGTTGTGCCTGGTTCAAGCTATCGTTTTTCCTTTTAATAGTTGTTGTATGTGTTTCCACATCGCGAGTTGGAACTTCTTTTAATTTTAAGGTGTATAGATCGTTTTCGCGTTCCCCAATTCCAATCAAACATTCATTCTTGTATATATTGCAAATCGAATTGGCAAAATGACAAGAATATCCATCACTATCAAGCATAGAAACAGAAATGATGTTCTTTATTAATTCGGGAACAAATAAAACGATTCTCAATAACAGCTTAAAATTTGAAGATAGAAACAAATAAACATCTCCTATAGCTACAGCAGCAACCCTTGCTCCGTTGCCAAGCCTCAAGTGGGTCTCACCCTCTCTAAAACGTCGGCTTCTTGTCATTACCTGCAAATCATTGCAGATATGAGATCCACATCCGGTATCAAGTACCCAAGAAGTCGAATTAAGAGACATATTTATTTCAATGTAGAACATACCTTTTGCAGTTCGCAACTGCTCGAGGTAATCCTTACAGTTCCTCCTCCAGTGTCCAGGCTTGTGACAGTGGTGGCAAACATCCTCAAATTTGTTCAGCTTTGAAGTCCTTGCCTTAGGCTTCTTGACGGGCTTTTCCTCCTTCGCAGGGGCAGAACGCTTCTTACCCTTGCGTTTGGGCCCCTTCTTCGCCGAGGAAGAAGAGCCCATAAGGAGGACGGGCTTGTCCTTCTTTATGGTCCCCTCAAACACGACAAGCATGTTCATCACCTCTTCAAGGGTGGCTTCCAGCTTGTTCATGTTAAAGTTGACCACAAAGGGGTCGAATGCAGCAGGGAGGGAGAGGAGAAGCAGATCCTTACTAGACTAGGTAAACCCATTTACCTAAAACACATCTAGTACTCTGGCCAGAGATTTATCACACTATTATCTCCTCAGATAGCATATCCACGCACCCAATAACCATGCATACATCTCGGAGATCAAATAGTGACATCGCGTGTGTTACTAGGTAAACCCATTTACCTAAAACACATCTAGTACTCTGGCCAGAGATTTATCACACTATTATCTCCTCAGATAGCATAGGATATCCACGCACAAAGGCGAGCGGTGAATCCTCGACAACGAAGCATCGACTCCTACATGCATCGGGGCCTCACCCAATCCCGCCACCTAATGACCCCAACTGAGTCAGTAAACGGGTCAAAGTGAGGCACCTATCATGTAGAGTCTCAATGACGTTTCGAGTAGTGAGGGCTATACAACCAAGACCTCGGACTTATCCGCTCGATAAATGATAACCACTTGGAAAGTCCGAACGAGGGTAGTTCGGTAGATCACCAGGTCACTAATCATCTGCATGCTCAGAACATCACAATGTTCCCTACCAATGAAACGTGGTACTTTACATTGCAGATGCTAGTCTCAAGCTCGGGCGGCCTTGTCCTCATTTTGACGACCCAATCGACTAGGAACGAGTTTAGAATACACAGTGACTATTAGATGTGTTTCATGATAGCCATCATATCCACTATCACATCTAACATAAACTATGGTGCATTCTAGGTCTTTATCCAACACAATTGTTAACATTATAAAATAATGAAGATAAAGAATGCCATATAAGATTACGAATTTCATAAATAAAGATCGTTTTACAAAGAGTCAACAAGAACCCACACGCCACAAGTTGGCTAGTTGGGCACCTACTCTAACAGTTAGCGGGTCTGAATGCGTGAGATCTGTTTCAGATCTGGAGTCAACGCGACGTCGTTTAGCGTTAGCGAGCGGGACTCTTGTGCGATGCCGTTTTGATTAGTAGCGTGTGTTTAGTGTAGAGAAGTCATATTTGGGATAGCGGAGCCAGATTTGAGTTAGCGCTGAGATCTGAATAGCGCTAAGATCTAAATTGTCGGTGATTGACTTTCACTGTATCTTTGACTAGGGGATTTAAATATAAGTGTCGATCAACACTTAGTCGATTTTCGAAGTCGATATTTTTCTTATCTTCTTCCCCGAGAACCCTCGATTAGTACTGTTCATTTGAACCCTATTTCTTGAGATTGCTGTCGATTTACGCCGCCGTTTGGAGCAAGGCTGGTGGCGCTGGGTTCGCATCTCTTAGAGCTTTCGATTGGTACCAGTTTGGAGCTTTGGATCGGTTTGTTGAGGGAGCGTGAAGTTGTTGCAGGTTCGAGCATCTTCGCGAATTTCTGGTGGATAGTTCTCCCGATCTGTTTGAGCTTCTGGGTAAGCTTTCTTTAGTATTTTACGCTCCGATTTGAGCTGGTTGGTCTTGAGTAGAGTAGTTGTGGCTGGTCTGAGTTCTTTACCGTAGGCAGTAAGCTGTATGGGCTTAGTCTTGAGTTGATTTTTTAGATGTTTTGACATATTTGAGCATCCAGACATCTTTTGTTGAGCTTTGCAGTGAGCCAGTATGGAAGCATATTTGAACAGGCTGTTGGTGCCGTGCCCTGGTGAGATCTGATTGAGGTAGTAGATGGGTAGAAGTACGAATTGAGCTTATTTAAATATCTTTCGACATAATCATGTGAATATTCCAGCATGATCTGAATGATGTGATCTGGGTATTTACGTGAACAGACTTGACTTGACTGTTATGTGATTTACTTGTTTTGTTTACGTTGATTTATGTATGTGAGAATTGATATTCCTGGCATTCATGCATACATATTGAGACAGATGTTTGATTGATGACCCGAGTCGAGCTAGCATTGTGATCGACCGGCTGAGTTGTCGTGCCTGAAAGTTCCAATGCTATCATCGAGGTGGTGGCCGGCTGAGTCGTCGCGCCTGAAGACCACTGAGCTGTGATGGTCGACGGACATGAAGATCACGGATCGATGATTTTGAGACAGATGTTTTGATTGATGACCCGAGTCGAGCTAGCATTGTGATCGACCGGCTGAGTTGTCGTGCCTGAAAGTTCCAATGCTATCATCGAGGTGGTGGCCGGCTGAGTCGTCGCGCCTGAAGACCACTGAGCTGTGATGGTCGACGGACATGAAGATCACGGATCGATGATTTCCATCGGCTGATTGGTTGTGCGTGGTGTTGAGGCTCAATCGAGATTTGTCAGCTGAGTTGTTGGCCTAAATGATCGATTTTCCTTGATAGCCTCATGCATATCATGATGTGAATATTGAATGTTTTATGATTTGCTATTTTATGAGTGCTCTTCGTATTGAGGTTTGACCTTGTTTCCTTTCCCTATTTTGGGCTGCTTGGGTCTTGGTTGGCCTTTGCAGGTTCTTCAGGTAACCAGGCTGGACAGAGTGGAGCTTCAGCTGGTCGATCCCCATTTTGATTTGAGTCTCAGTTATAACTATGTAATGATATATTTAGCTAGGGGATGTCCTATGCCTTTATTTATGTTTGGGGATCTGTAGTTGATTGACTAATTATTGTTTACCTGTTGTGTTGTTGAGTTTTGAGTTAAACTCCTTATTTTGACTATGTGGTATTTTGATATGATATTTTGGATCAGGCCCAATTTGAAAAAATTTTAAGTCATGATGTCATGCTTCCGTGTTATTTGGATTAATTGAGTAATTAATCTATGTATTAGCGCACGGGCCAGACAAGAACTCCTAGCAACACCACTGCACACCAGCCCGCAAGCTGCATGTGTCTAACTCACTTCTTTTACACCTCTGTGAGAAAGGCTACAATGATTGTTTGTGATTGTGATTCACTCACTAATCTATACAGCTCATTTCTCGAAACTGTGAGTGAATCATGTGTGAGAAATTACAGTGTAAGCTCTCTCTCAAACGTATTCTCGCACACTGGGAAGCGCTTCTTCAAAACTAATTACTCATTGTCTTCCCTGGGTTGTGCAATGCTGCACTGTTTTTCTCTGACGTTGTATCTCACTTTTGCTTGCTGCTTGCTACTTGTATATGTAGCTTCTGTGCAAATATATCCGTTGGACACAAAAGTATAGCCGTTGAAAAGGCTTCTGAAAAGTTCTGACATAGATGTACCTTGTGTCCATTACCATTAAATGCATTCGCAGGCTTTATAGACTTTGAGCTCTCTTCATTAATTGCGTTGCAGCCTTTGCTTAAATTGAGCTCTGTCTTGATGTATATCGTTGCAGCAAATCAGTTTGAACTTGATTAAACCATTCCTCGTATATGCTCAAGTTCAAACTAGTACCTGAGGTGATTTCTGTTCGCTGAGCTGGTTGTGATCTTACCCAGCTGGCTACTTCTTCATCACACTGTACTGCTCTTTAATTCTGATCTGAACTTGCTCTTGCTCCAAGCTGGTAAACCAGCTTGGGTGTCCTCAGCAATCTGGTAGTCCTCTGTTGGACCAGCTCGGGCATCCACTCACTGTACCAGCTAAGTTGTCCTATGCTAGACCAGCTCGGGAGTTCCCTTACTGTTCTAGCTTGGATATGCTCTACTGTACCAGATCGGGCATTTCCTAGCTGTTCCAGCTTTGGACATCCTCTGTTGGACCAGCTCAGGCGTCCCCTTACTGTTTCAACTTGGATTACTCCTCAATCTGCACTGCTATCTGCTCTCAATCAATCTGCTATCAGTGCTTTGTTCCAGCTTGCTGCTGAGCTGCTATATTTCTCTTCATCCCGCTCGCTTCCGTTGCAGGTTCATAATCCGGCTGGGAAACCAAGTATGAAATATGCAAGTTTTGAGATGAACTTGCATATTTTTGCATGAGACCGGTGCTACCCCTCCGAAACGGCCCAACGAGTAAGACTCACTACTACGTTGTGACATATGCCGCTTTTTGGCCAAATTCTTTTGTTTAGGCCTCCAAAATCGCGTTGTATTTTTCAACTCAACCTACGCACTTAATTTAAATCGTTACAATAGTAACAAATTTTGTGTGAATCAAAACTTAGATTCTGATCTATAAAAATAGATCCAACAATCTCCCCATTTTTGATTTACACAAAATCTGGATAAACATATGCAGGTATGTTTATGCTTGAAATTATTTCTCCCCCTTTTTGTGGGAATCAAAAAGGGTTTGAAATCTTGTCTTCCCCATTAATATTTAAAACAAAACTCCCCCTCAACAGAGCATGGGGTAATTTTATTTTCGAAATAAAAGCATTTTCGGAGGAACGACACTTTTAAAACATATGCATGAGATTTTGAAAACAGAATCTATGCTACTCAATGAAATCTCATTCATTTAGACCAGAGGAACAATAGAAGATTCAATTCACAGAATCTCTTCCATTTTTCCCTAAGACTTAGCCTCTCCCAGCCCTAGAGATCTTGGTGTCCACAGACCTCGCGCAATTTGTCAGCTTGTCAGAAGAGATGTTGCCGCTCTTTCCTTTCGAGAAATTGCTCTGCAGTTCAATAGACATTCCTCCCCCTATCCATATGCAATGAGTTTAAAATTTTTGCAGCATAGACAAGCTTTCGAACGTATCAGAGCAGACAAAGTTTTACAACGGTTTTTTTAAAAAAAAATTGGAAAGAAAATGCAATATTCAAGAACAACCTGCTCTGATACCAATTGTTAGGATTGATTACCCCTGTTAGTGTATACAGAAGTTATTTAGTCAATAACCGACACTTAGAGGGAATAACCAGATCGAGTAGAAGACGCTGGATCCAGCTAGACGCTAAAACCGGATCGCAATAACTAAGTTGGTTTTAGCTAGATGCTGAAACCAGCTCAATGAAAGAGCAGGCGATCTGGTTATTTACAATTTGAGCTGCAATAGCTCAGTGTTCTTGAATACTTGTGCATCGAGATACAGATTGAGTAATGAAGTTAAATCATGCGGAATAACTCAACCTGAACTCTTTAATTCGAAAGCCCATTTAAACAGTTTTATGAGCAGTTGTAAATATGCAATGCGTATGTATGAATGCTGTAAAGCAGTAAATAAATACGCCGATTTGTTTCTGGAAGTTCGGAGCTCAATCTCGTAAATCTCCCCTTCTTCGGCAAGGGAAGGATCCACTAGAAGACTTTGATTACAACGGCCCCCGATGCAACCCACTCCTATGACCCTCGGCCGCAAGAACTCCTAGCAACACCACTGTACACCAGCCCGCAAGTTGCGTGTGTCTAACTCACTACTTTTACGCCTTTGTGAGAAAGGCTATAATGATTGTTTGTGATTGTGATTCACTCACTAATCTATACAGCTCATTTCTCGAAACTGTGAGTAAATCGTGTGTGAGAAATTACAGTGTAAGCTCTCTCTCAAATGTATTCTCACACACTGGGAAACGCTTCTTTAAAGCTAATTACTCATTGTCTTCCCTGGGTTGTGCCTTGCTGCACTGTTTTTCTCTGTCTTTGTATCTCACTTTTGATTGCTGCTTGCTACTTGTATATGTAGCCTTGTGCAAATATATCCGTTGGACACAAAAGTATAGCCGTTGAAAAGGCTTCTGAAAAGTTCTGACATATATGTACCTTGTGTCCTTTATCATTAAATGCATTTGCAGGCTTTATAGACTTTGAGCTCTCTTCATTAATTGCGTTGCAGCCTTTGCTTAAATTGAGCTCTGTCTTGATGTATACGTTGCAGCAAATCAGTTTGAACTTGATTAAACCATTCCTCGTATATGCTCAAGTTCAAACTGGTACCTGAGGTGATTTCTGTTTGCTGAGCTGGTTGTGATCTCACCCAACTGGCTGTTTCTTCATCACACTGCACTGCTCTTTAATTCTGATCTGAACCTGCTCTTGCTCCAAGCTAGTAAACCAGCTTGGGTGTCCTCACCAATCTGGTAGTCCTCTGCTGGACCAGCTCGGGCGTCCCCTCATTGTACCAGCTAAGTTGTCCTATGCTAGACCAGCTCGGACGTCCCCTTACTGTTCTAGATTGGATATGCTCTACTGTACCAGCTCGGGTGTCCCCCAGCTTTTCCAGCTTTGGACATCCTCTGTTGGACCAGCTCGGGCGTCCCCTTACTATTCCAACTTGGACTACTCCTCAATCTGCACTGGTATCTGCTCTCAATCAATCTACTATCAGTATTTTGTTCCAGCTTGCTGCTGAGCTGTTACATTCTCTTCATCCCGCTCGCTTCCATTGCAGGTTCATAATCCGGCTGGGAAACAAAGTATGAAATATGCAAGGTTTCAGATGAACTTGCATATTTTTGCATGAGACCGGTGCTACCCCCTCTGAAACGGCCCAACGAGTAAGACTCACTACTACGTCGTGACATATGCCGCTTTTTGGCCAAATTCTTCGTTTAGGCCTCCGAAATCGCATTTGTATTTTTCAAATCAACCTGCGCACTTAATTTAAATTGTTAGTACAATAGTAACAGATTTTGTGTGAATCAAAACTTAGATTCTGATCTGTAAAAACAGATCCAACATGGGTACTTCTGGATGGTGTTTTCAGCCAGATGATCAGTATTTTATAGTTTCTTCCTTTCAGGTGGAACCACATATTGTGGCAGACATTAGAGCAGCACAGAGGACTGACCCGTACATTCATGAGTTGAAGATAAAAGCCCAGAATGGTCAGTCGGGAGACTTTTCTGTTGCTTCTGATGGATGCCTGAGATTTTGTGGTAATTGGTTGTTCCAAACCTGATTGATCTGAGATAAAACATCTTCAACGAGGCCCATTGCAGTCGTTATAGTGTGCATCCGGATGAGAAGAAATTATATCATGTGTGACGCCCGAACCCACGGAAATCACGAATTGGGGTAAATAAAAAATTTCAAATAAAAAGAAGGGCTGAAAGACAATTTGTTATAAGCTGTATTTCTTATAACTTAAAAAGAAATTGAAACACAAACACAAAAGCTGACAAACACGTATACACTTGCCCGCCCACTACTGACAAACATTTGCGGAAAACAAATTCTATTATATATATATTGCAATTGCGGTGTACAACAGCTGATATTCTATATGAACTACTACTGTTGCAACTGATTTAATACATTCTTTACAAAAGATAAAATAACATCAGGCTTGACACGGAAAACGCTGGCCATTGACAAACACACACCACCCAGCAGCTGATTCAAGTTTCACCTCCCGATCGCTCCTCAGCTGTCGCACCTGCACCATTTTAAATCTAATGAGCCTAGGGGCTCTGAGTGATAACAAATTCATTTAACGCAGGCAGACATCTGAACATACATAACTTGAGTTAAAGGAACATCATAAATCATTCTTTCGTAAACATTTCATAACAATTCTTTCTTTCATAAACTTGGAGATAGGGGATAATAGCCCAGATCTCATCATCATCAATATCATTTTCTTTAGATTTATGGCTTAGAAGCTCTCCTTAGGTCCATGTTGCACCTGATCAAGTGACTACTGATATCAGCCTTAGCCTTTGGCATCTTTGCGAAGGGGCAACCGACATCTGGACGACTGCTAACCCTTCTCTATATGAGAGGGCAACTAACATTTAAACAGCTGATCACCACTCCGTTTGACCATCTGTTATCTATGCCATAAATCTTAAAATAAACTTTTGTTCCTTTAACATCCTTTCTTTGTTTGAAATCTCTTTAAACATCATCGGGTTCCATCGTTTAAAACTCTCGCTTCCCATTTTTTTAAAAACTTTTCTTAGTATCGAATTCAGCTTCTGGAAATGTATCGCTGAAATGAAATCAGACGCAACAAAGTTGAACAGTACTTGGAAATAAACAGATCTTCACTATTCATGAATATCGTAAAAACAGCTGCAAGGACTTTCGCTAACATTGGAATAGGCATTTTAAATGAAACGACGTCGTTAGCGCAAGAATCGGTCGTAAAGAAATTCACTAACGTAAATAAAATCATTCGTGACTTTGGAACGTATATACTAACTAAAACGATGTCGTTTGCACAACAACTAGAGGTCAACAAAATTAGGTTGGTCAACTCAAATGCTACCAACCAACTGCTGATTATGAACAGTACAACTGCTGAATATGACTTGGCGTTGCAACATCAAAACGACAACTGTGCTATCGGTCGTTGCCTATCAAACCAGACTTTATACTGATTCAACTAGCAACATCCGATTACACAGCATCAAATTCTGATATTACAAACCACTGAAAAGAAGAACGTTCATAAACATTCTTGGATTAAACTCGAATCCTCAGTACTTTTAAAACATCATAAACTTTCTGGAAATCTTGGAAGCATAAAAACATACCTTTTGAACCCGTCTTCTTCCTTCTTTTCACGCGTAATTCATTTTAAACATGAACTTTAAACATAATTATAACATACAGGCAAGCAGATCCATAAAAACTCAATATATGCTTCAAATGGTGTAGCAAAGGATCAACTTTTACTTGCCTTAACAAAGCTTTGCAACGGCAACCGATTCCTACAGAAATATTTTCCTTGAGCAACACAACGAGATTCTTTGGAAAATATTTTTAAGAACACGAAAGAGTTTTCTTTTGCAAATGATAAAGATCTTGCTTTCGAACAAGTTTAAATATGGAAGGGATTAGTGGCAAGCTACTTGTGAAATCAAGCATGACACTTGTTTAAAAGGTATAGAATTTAGTAAAATTCCCTTCACCTCATTTTAAATTTGTAAAACACCAAACCCTTTTCAAAAGAAATCATTTGTCCTCCTTAAAGATATTTGCACTCGATTTAAAATCTGCTCGTGCATCACCCTTGGAGTCATCCGCTGAAACCATCTGCGTCACATCTATTTTCTAAAATCACTGAAATCAGTCAATGCATAACATTTCAACACCAATTAATTTATGAAAATAATCAAGATGCATATATGTAGTCCTACGGATTTGGGGCGTTACAACTCTACCCTCCTTATTGAAATTTCGTCCTCGAAATTTATGTACCAAATAGATATGGGTAAAGGTTTAGCATATCAGCTTCTGTTTCCCATGTTTCTTCTCGCTCCGACTGATTAGACCATTGTATCTTAACCATAGGAATACTACGGTTTCTTAGCTTTCTAATTTCTCTGAGGAGAATTCTTTCTGGTCGTTCTTCATAACTTAGATCTGGTGCTAATTGGATTGGTTCATGACTTAGCACATGCAAAGGGTTGGGAATATATTTCCTCAAAGCTGATACATGGAAAACATTGTGTACTGCTGACAGCTGCGGTGACAGTGCTAATCGATACGCTAGCGTGCCTATCTTCTCCAAAATCTCATACGGTCCAATATACCTTGGACTCAGCTTTCCTTTCTTTCCAAAACGCATAACTCCTTTCATTAGAGCTATTCTCAAAAATGCGTGATCACCAATCTCAAAATTCAGTTCCCTTCTTCTATTATCTGCATAACTTTTCTGTCGACTTTGAGCAGCTTTCATTCTTTCCCATATTTTTCTAACAGCTACTGTTGTTTGCTCCACTACGTCTGGTCCTAACCCAGCCCTTTCACCAACTTCATCCCAGTGAAGTGGTGTTCTACATTTTCGGCCGTAGAGAGCTTCATACGGAGCCATTTGAATCGAAACTTGGAAACTGTTATTGTAGGCGAACTCTACCAGTGGTAATTTCAGATCCCAGCTTTTTGAAAAATCCACAATACACGCCCTGAGCAAGTATTCCAAAATCTGAATCACCCTTTCAGATTGTCCATCTGTCTGGGGGTGAAACGTTGTGCTAAAGGTCAGCTTTGTACCCATAGCTCTATGCAGACTTTTCCAAAAATCTGATGTAAACTTTGGATCCCTATCTGATACAATGGACACTGGAATACCATGTAGCCTCACTATTTCCTTGACATACAAATCCGCGTATCTGCTCACCTCATATGTTGTTTTAACTGGTAAGAAATGAGCAGACTTAGTGAGTCTATCTATTATAACCCAGATGGAGTTATATCCTTGAACAGTTCTGGGTAAACCCATTACAAAGTCCATCGCTATACACTCCCACTTCCATTCTGGAATGGGCAGTGGCTTCAGCAATCCAGCCGGTCGCTGGTGTTCAGCCTTCACCAGCTGACACGTTAAACACTCTGCTACAAATCTGGCAACATCCCTCTTCATTCCTGGCCACCAGTACAACTGCTGGAGGTCCTTATACATTTTAGTACTTCCGGGATGTACTGAATATGGAGCTGTATGGGCTTCTTTCAAAAGATCAGCTCTCAAATCATCTACTTGGGGTACCCAGATTCTCCCCATGTATCTAATTACTCCATCTTCTGTAAAGTAGAGGTTGCTGCCTCTTTCTTTATCCTGTTTAACCCATTTCTGCAACTGCTCATCCTTCAGCTGACTCTCTCGAATTTGGTCTATTAGATTTGATCTTACTGAGAGGTTTGCTAAAATCATATTACTGCTGCTGGACACTATTTCAAGTCCAAACTTTTCAATATCATTTGCCAACGGTTTCTGAACAACCAGCTGCGCTAATCTCATAGATTTTCTACTTAAAGCATCAGCTACTACATTTACTTTTCCTGGGTTAGCTGCTCGTACAGTCGTAATCCTTAACCAGCTCCAACCATCGCCTCTGCCTCATATTTAATTCTTTCTGGGTAAAGAAATATTTCAAACTCTTGTGATCTGTGAATATTTCACACTTCTCCCCATAGAGATAATGTCTCCATATTTTAAGGGCAAAGACAACAGCTGCCAATTCCAAATCATGCGTTGGGTAATTCTTCTCATGATTTTTCAGCTATCTAGATGCGTATGATATTACTTTACGATCCTGCATCAACACGGCTCCTAATCCCAACTTAGATGCATCGGTGTAAATCACAAATTTTCCTTCATCAGCTGGCATAGTTAACACCGGTGCTTCTATCAGCGCTTGCTTTAACTTATCAAAACTGTTTTGGTACTCAGCTGTCCAGATATTTCACTTGTTTCCTTGTTAACGTGGTCAAATGAACAGTTATCTTAGAGAATCCTTGGATAAATCGCCTATAATATCCAGCCAATCCCAAGAAACTCCTTATTTCCGAAACAGACTTTGGTATTGGCCAGTCGCGAACAGCTTATACTTTGGTGGGGTCAACTTCTATCCCATCCTTAGAAATAATATGGCCTAAGAACGATACTTTCTCCAACCAGAACTCACATTTGCTAAATTTAGCAAACAACTGCTTATCTTTCAAAATCTGGAGAACTGTTCTCAAATGTTGAACATGCTCGCATCTGGTCTTAGAGTATACTAGAATATCATCAATAAATACCACTACGAACTGGTCCAAAAATGGTTGGAAGACCCTATTCATTAAATCCATAAAAGCTGATGGAGCATTCGTAAGTCCAAATGGCATAACTAAAAATTCATAGTGGCCATACCGAGTTCTAAAAGCTGTTTTATAAACATCTGTTGCCTTAATTTTCAACTGATGGTATCCAGACCTCAAGTCGATCTTAGAGAAGACTACTGACCCTTTTTAACTGGTCAAACAGATCTTCTATCCTAGGTAATGGATTATTATTCTTAATCATCAATTTATTCAGCTCCCGGTAATCTATACATAGCCTCATACTTCCATCCTTTTTCTTAACAAATAGTACAGGGGCTCCCCAGGGTGACGTGCTAGGTCAGATAAACCCCTTCTCTAATAGATCTTGTATCTGTTCTTTCAATTCTTTCATCTCTGATGGAGCTAGTCGATAGGGCGGTCTAGACACTGGAGCAGTTCCTGGAATTAGATCAATTGAAAATTCTAACTCCATGTCCGGTGGTAGCCCTTGGATATCTTCTGGAAAAACCTCAGTGAACTCACTTACCACTTCTACTTCTGATAACTGGGGTCTACTGGTTGTGGTTAAAGATGATAAACTAACCAGAAATCATATTCCTCCTTTCCTCAAGCAACGTTGAGCCTTAAAAGCTGATAGTATTTTAGGAACTCTACTAACATATTTAGCTACAAACTGGAATGAATCTTCCCTAGGCGGGTTAACAACTATTGTTCGTAGCTTAAAGTCAATTACTACCCCGTACTTAGTTAACCAATCTATTCCCAGAATTATATCAAATTCGGGCATTGGCAATACGATTAAATCAGCAGTAATTTGATACCCTTGAAGTTTAAGCTCTAAACTCTTAAACAACTCGTGAGATACCAGCTTCTCTCCTGATGGTACTGATACACAATAGCCTATCAATATTTGCTCCGGCTGAAAGGGCAACTTCTTAACTAACTCAGCAGCTATAAATGAGTGGGTAGCTCCCGAATCTATTAAAGCCAGAGAAGGTAATCCAGCAATCATAATCTCACCTGTGACCACTGTCGAATCTGGATTGGCTTGATCAGTTGTCATTACATATGCTCTGCTGGTCACTAGTTGCTTAGACATTGGACAATATTTCAAAATATGTCCTGGCATCCCACATTTATAGCAGACATTTTGTCCAAGTCTGCATTGTCCAGGATGAGTTTTCTGGCACGTAGGACACACTGGCCAATTATTACCAGCAGCAACAGAGCTAATAGGTTGAATCTATAGAGGCTTCTGCTCCTGAGGCCTCTGCTGGTTCTTGTTCTGTTTCTTGAACGGCCTCTGGTCCTTCTGCTGAAAGACTTGTCTTTTCTGTTGCCTTTCCTCATCAACATCTTTCCAATCCCTTTCAATTTGCAGGGCTCTATCCACTGCTTCTCGGTAGGTCCTTGGCACAGATAGCCTAACATTCATTTTGAACATCGGCTTCAATCCTTCCACAAAATGACTCAGCTTCTCTTCTGGGTCATTTCCTATCAAAGGCACAAAATAGCACCCTCTTAAAACTTCCGCACATATTCCTGTACGGTCAGACTTCCTTGCTTAAGGGTCAAAAACTCCCTCTTCAATTCAGACCTCTTACCAGCCGTGAAGTATTGCTCAAAGAATACTTGTTTGAAATCTGCCCAAGTGAGATTCAACAAATCCACAGACAATTTGGCTCCTTCCAACCAAATCATCGCATCCTCCCTCAACATGTAGATAGCGCACCTGGGCCCATGTAAATCAGAAATCTGAAGGTACTCAAAAATAACCTCCATGGATTTAATCCAGCTTTCAGCAACTAGTGGATCAGTAGTACCACTGAACTCCTTTGGCTTTTGTCGCCTGAACTTTTCTTGAGGATCATCATTACGGGGTCCTCGACTGCTGGAAGATTGCCCATTACCTCTGTGGTTTTGTTCTACCAGCAGTCTTAACAGTTGCGTAATACTAGCATTATTATCAGTGTTGGTTTCCTCCACGGGAGTACTTCTTCTACCTCTTCCTCTTCTTGACATCTTATATTCTATAGCCCGTAATCCACCACATATATTTATCAGAACATGCTAAAATAACTTAAAGACAATGCTCTGAAAATAAACTCACAACTTAGAGGAATGGACGATGAACTCTGATCCAACTGACTGGGCGTGTGTTTATCTCAGGAACGTTGCTCTGATACCATGTTGTGACGCCCGAACCCACGGAAATCACGAATTGGGGTAAATAAAAATTTTCAAATAACAAGAAGGGCTGAAAGACAATTTTTTATAAGCTGTATTTCTTATAACTTAAAAAGAAATTGAAACACAAACACAAAAGTTGAGAAACACGTATACACTTGCGCGCCCACTACTGACAAACATTTGCGGAAAACAAATTCTATTATATATATATTGTCAGGCCGCGTGCTCAAAACAGAGTAAAATCATACAAACACGCGGAAGCTGCTAAAAAGCGGGTAAAATTTTCGCTTTTGGCCTGACGGTTTAAAACAATATAATTTAAAATACAATAATACTTAAAATAATCTCAGTTTAAAAACAACCAACAACGGTTACAACAAGTAATCAAACAGCACAGAAAATGGCATCCCCTGGCTCACAGCCAGTTACAATAGCCTAAGCATCACACGGGACATCCCACCCAAAAGGTGATACCAGTGCATATAAATAATATACATAACTGGGACACCCTAACCACCTCCTGGGGCACCTCCAGCTGGGTTAAACCCACGACCAGCTGTAAAACCTGGGTTCCCTGAAAACAACACAACAAGGAAAACCAAGCCCCAGAGGGACATGGGGTCAAACCCCAGTACGGAGAGCAACTATAAAACAGCAGTAAACAGCATGAATAAAATGCAGATGCTATGCATGAAACCAGGGACAACAGCCGAAGGCTACAACCAAGGAAAGGAGCCAAAGAACGAATCGCTCGACCTGCCGTTGCCTAACCTATGAACTGTGGTAGTTAGCCACTCGGAGCATAGGGGCTAACACATCCAGCAGGGAGATGAGAGTGCGGAATCACCGCTCGCCCTCGCATCCTGGTACAACAGAGCAACAACTACAAAACAAGGCAATGGTTGCAACAGCTGAAAGGAATGACATGCGTGTATGCAACATGCTGGAATGCAAACATATAAACATATGCAACACAACAATTAAACACAATAAGCATACACAGTCCTCAACCAGGACATCAACTAGGCACGGTCATCCCATAAACCAGCAACCACAAATCATCCAAGCCTTAAACCTGCTGATTTACAAGCTCCAAATCCGTACCTTAATTCTTCTAAGCGTTCACCACAACAAAGCCTGAGAGATCTGGTTAGCACCTGCTAGAACAACACACACAAGATCTCAAGGAAACTAACAGAACACTACGAAGGTCATGGTCTGGGAGCAACAGCTCAACCAGCAACTCATCAACGCATACAACTTAACTGGAAACTTAATTCAAGGCTAGGAACAAGATCTCATCGCGAAAGGGACGAAGTTCTACCTGAGCTACACAACGCACAAACGGGCAGCAACTTTGCGCTTCACAACTAGCCAACCACAGCCTCCAAGACTGGTATGGAATGGAAGAGCTTCTCGAGAGGAGTCCAACGCTACCTCGAACGTACCAAAAGATGGCCGGAAACGATGGGAATTCACCGGAGAAACTCACGGTGAACAGTAACCTAGGGTTCGAAGCGAAGACAACTATCGGGAGAATATTTCGCTAAGTATGGGAACTGGTATCTCAAATCGAAGACCAAGTCTTCCTATATATATATCTCACAACGACTGGAATCTAATTAAAACGTCCACCAACAAAACCAGCAGTTGCAACAACAACCAACAGCTGCTGAATCGCATAACTAATAAATCCCAACAACTCAAAACGACGTCGCAAGGTGACACGTCACTCGATACTTGCGACTGGTCCTCAAACCCAAAAGCTGGACAACCCAACGACTGGATGCTTCACAAACCAAAAACCGGTACCAGACGTTGCATCAAAACGCTGCGTTCCAACTTATATAAACGACGTCGCATAGACCCAGCAGCTGGTCGCTAACCCAACGACTGGATTCCTTAGCGCTAACCAAAACGACGTCGCACATCCTACGTCATCCAGACGCTAACTCTCGTGCACTAGCAGACGCAAGCTATAGGAGCACTGACCTGTGTTGACATTTGCTCTCGGTTGCTCAACCAGACGCAACAAACTCCTCGCAGCTGGTACCAGACTTCGCCGAAACGACGGCGTATCGAATTCTCGCGATACCACATAAACGTTGCGACTGTTTTTCACCACCGACCAGCTTTCACCTCAAAAACCCAAAATTACAAAAACTTCCAGAATTACTCAAAATGTGAAATCTGACCCGAAAATACAACCAACACCAATCAATTCAACAATTAATCTCTTATCAAATTCAGTTCTCACATTTCTCCCCCACTAAAAAGGATTTCGTCCTCGAAATCAAACACAACAATTCCGGAACAACACGGCAACAGAAACCAGAAAAACTGAAACTCGCCTAACACAAGGCCAAGAGTTCAAGATAACTGAGCAAACAATCAACAACAACTAGGGAATAAATACAACCAAAAGCTACAAACTACTGGAATTCTAGCTCAACAGCTACTCAAACAGATGCGGTCACTCGCGCTGCATCTTTTCTTTCGGCTCACAAGTAGCTTCTTCCCTACCATGTTTGCTCCACTGCACCATCACCAACGGAATGGTCTTGTTCCTTGACTGTTTCTCTTTTCTGCCAAGGATCTGCAAGGGATACTCCTGATAACTCAATGTCTGATCTAGCTCAACCTCGTCAGTTCTAAGCACATGCGACGGATCTGGCTCATACTTCCTCAACATGGAAACATGGAAGACATCATGTAGAGAAGATAATTCCGGAGGCAACAACAGCCTATACGCCAAAGGGCCAATCCTCTCAACAATTTCATACGGTCCGACGTAACGAGGGGCTAATTTTCCCTTGTGTCCAAAGCGTATGACACTGTGAAACGGAGAAACTTTGAGAAATACTTGATCACCAACCTGAAACTCGAGAGGTCGACGTCTCTTATTTGCATAACTGTCTTGGCGATCCTGGGCAGCTTTCATTCGCTGTCGAATT
>KV004526.1:88999-99229 GCA_001598015.1 Dorcoceras hygrometricum | reverse complement strand
ACACACATAATGAAAGTAAAGAATGCCATATAAAAGAATGCGAATATCATATATAAAGATCGTTTGTACAAGAGTCAATGAAAACCCACACGCCACAAGTTGGCTAGTTGGGCATCTACTCTAACAGCTTCACCCATGTCCTTCATCGAGAATCTACTAGACAACCACACTTTAGTTGACTGCAACATTCCTACATCATTCCCAATGAGTAGAATGTCATCAACATAAAGTACAAGGAATGTCATATCATTTTTAACTACCTTATTATATACACATGGCTCCTTGGGATTCTTGATGAAACCAAATTCCTTAATTGTTTCATCAAATCTCAGGTTCCAACTTCTCGATGCTTGTTTGAGACCGTAGATCGATCTCTGAAGTTTGCATACTTTATGCTCACTTCCTACAGATGTGAAACCCTCAGGTTGCGTCATATAGATCTCTTCCTTAATGTTTCCATTAAGGAACGTAGTTTTCACATCCATTTGCCTTATCTCATAGTCGTACCATGCGGCTATGGCTAGTAGGATTCTAATTGACTTGAACATTGCGACTGGTGAAAAGTTTTCATCAGTCAACACCTTGCCTTTGAGTGTAACCTTTCGCGACCATTCGTGCCTTGTAGGTCAGTACCTTTCCATCAGGCCCAAGTTTTCTCTTGTATATCTATTTACACCCAATAGGAACTATTCCTTCGAGAGGATTAACAAGAGTCCAAACTTGGTGTGAATGCATCGAGTCAATCTCAGATTGCATTGCTTCAAGCCACAAATTAGAATCAGCATCGGAAATTGCCTCCTTGAAAGTTCTTGGATCACATCCAATAGTTTGATCACTTTGATCATCTTCAAGGAGGAAACCATATCTAACAGGAGCCCTAGGAACCCTTTCAGATATCCTAGGTGCGACCATTTCTGGTATTGGCTCTTGTGGTGCGGGAGATTCACTTGGTACTTCAGATGGTTCTTGAACCTCTTCGAGTTCTACTATCTTGCCTTTTCTATCAAGTAGAAACTCCCTTTGGATACACTTTCTATAAACAAACACTTTTATTTCATTGGGATAGTAGAAGCAGTATCCAACCGAATTCTTCGGATACCCAATGAAGTAACATAAGATGGATCTATTATCCAGCTTATCTCCCATTGTCTGCTTCACGTAAGCAGGACTTCCCCAAATCCTCAAGTATGAGTATTTGGGCGGCTTGCCCATCCATATCTCATACGGAGTTTTATCCACTGCCTTGGTGTGGACATTGTTCAACAACATTACCGCCGTTTCTAGCGCATAGCCCCAAAACGAGGCAGGAAGCTCAGTGAAACTCATAATAGATCGAATCATGTCCATCAAGGTTCGATTACGACGCTCCGCTACACCATTGAGTTGTGGTGTGGCCGGATGGGTCCACTGTGAGAGAATCCCATTCTTTTTAAGATAGTCTTGAAATTCAGCACTCAAGTATTCTCCACCTCAATCGGATCGAAGTGTTTTAATACTTTTCCCCAACTGATTTTCTACTTCAGCCTTGAATTCTTTGAACTTTTCAAAGGATTCAGACTTGTGCTTCATTAAGTACAAGTACCCATACCTAGAGTGATCATAGGTAAAGGTGATGAAGTATGTGTGACCGTACTTAGTACCAATGCTAAGTGGGCCACACACATCAGTGTGGATCAAATCCAATAGGCCTTGAGCACGTTCAGGCTTGCCCGTGAAGGGTTGTTTAGTCATTTTTCCCTTGAGACAAGACTCACAATTCGGTAGGGAGTTAATGTCAGACATATCAAACATGTCACTCCTAACCAACTTGTTCATCCTATTCAAGGAAACATGACCTAGCCTAGCGTGCCAAAGTTGTGCCGGGTTCAAGCTATCGCTTTTTCTTTTAATAGTTGTTGTATGTGTTTCCACATCACGAGTTGGAACTTCTTTTAATTTTAAGGTGTATAGATCGTTTTCGCGTTCCCCAATTCCAATCAAACATTCATTCTTGTATATATTGCAAATCGAATTGGCAAAATGACAAGAATATCCATCACTATCAAGCATAGAAACAGAAATAATGTTCTTTATTAATTCGGGAACAAATAAAACGTTTCTCAATAACAACTTAAAATTTGAATACATAAACAAATAAACATCTCCTATAGCTACAGCAGCAACCCTTGCTTCGTTACCAAGCCTCAAGTGGGTCTCACCCTCTCTAAGACGCCGGCTTCTTGTCATTACATGCAAATCATTGCAGATATGAGATTCACATCCGGTATCAAGTACCCAAGAAGTCGAATTAAGAGACATATTTATTTCAATGTAGAACATACCTTTTGCAGTTCGCAACTGCTCGAGGTAATCCTTACAGTTCCTCCTCCAGTGCCCAGGCTTGTGACAGTGGTGGCAAACATCCTCAGATTTTTTGTTCGGCTTTGAAGTCCTTGCCTTGGGCTTCTTGACGGGCTTTCCCTCCTTCGCAGGGGCAGAACGCTTCTTACCCTTGTGTTTGGGCCCCTTCTTTGCAGAGGAAGAAGAGCCCATAAGGAGGACGGGC
Organism: Dorcoceras hygrometricum; assembly: GCA_001598015.1. Taxonomy (NCBI): domain Eukaryota; kingdom Viridiplantae; phylum Streptophyta; class Magnoliopsida; order Lamiales; family Gesneriaceae; genus Dorcoceras; species Dorcoceras hygrometricum. The sequence continues at coordinate 96,684 of KV004526.1, read as the reverse complement.
TTGTCCTTCTTTATGGTCCCCTCGAACACGACAAGCATGTTCACCACCTCTTCAAGGGTGGCTTCCAGCTTGTTCATGTTAAAGTTGACCACAAAGGGGTCGAATGCAGCAGGAAGTGAGAGGATAAGCAGATCCACAGACAGCTCATGTGGAAGCGTGATATCAAGGCCCACTAGCTTCTCAATGAGCCCAATCATACGAACCCCATGCTCGCGGACCGAAGTCCCATCGCGCATGCTGCTTGTCATGAGCTCCTTGACAGTAGTAAACCTCTCAGTCCGAGAGTTCTCCCCATACAGCTCCTTGAGATGAAGGTGTATGCCAGCAGCATACTCCGTCTTCTCAAAGCGCCGCTGTATTTCGTTGGACATCGATGCTATCACATAGCACCGTGCCTTAAGCTCGTCGTCCCACCATTTGTCCAGCTTTGCCAGTTCCTCAGGACTGGCATCGATAGGGGCTTCCTTCGGAGGAGTCTTCTCTAGCGTGTAGAGAAGTTTCTCCGAAGCCAAAACAATTTTGAGGTTTCAAAGCCAATCTTGGTAGTTCAAACCAGTGAACTTGTTGCTATCTAGTATAGCAGCAAGTGAATTTTTGATTGAAGACATTGTAATAGCAGTTTATACTGAAAAGAAAGACAGACACGCATTACAGACTATTTATGAAAAACGCTAAGACATAAAACAAGATCATTTAGTTTTATGAATTACCCTCCCACTATTTTAACGATTTCACCACCCTCTAATGAAATCGAGAAAGCAAGTTTTCTTAGTGGGTACACAGAGTCCAATCAAAAAATCATGGTCCCGAATAATATCAGCCAACCATGACCCTCAAAAGGTAGAGTCCAATTGCAACAGGTGCAACCTCCATGTATTTACCTCACGTCCAGTAAGGGCCCAATAATATGACGCCGATTACTATCACGTGTCAAGATGACCCATCAATGTTGAGTCGTGATGGACGGTCCCCTTAACGTCCCCAATAATATGAGCCAACGATAAAGGGAGTTCCAACCGACTCCCAGCAAGTGTCAATGGCGTGTACAGCTATTCGGCATACATAACCCCCTCAATAATATGAGTCGGGCCATGTATACGGGTATCATCGACGTACACCCATTGTTGATGGAAGGTAGGAAATTTTAAACAATATTTAAATTCCCTTAGTTTATCGAATAAACTTTTAATCTTGATATAAATTTTAAATTAAATTTAAAATGAGGGATTTTAATTTTTAAATTTGGTCTCAATAATTTTAAATCAAATTTAAAAACACGGATTCAACAGATATATATATCGCATATACAATTGGGATGATCGATAAGCGAGAGCTATGCGATCCGTGGTTGCCAAGCACGGATCTAGGTCCAGTCCTAGGTGAAATGCAGTATGCAAATGCAATCATATTACATTAGCTTCCAGTTTTACAAATCTTCGGTCTTCAATATCTTTGATCATCGTCTCCACCATCTTCAAAAAGTCCTCCCACTAAGTCTAATATTTACATTTAAATAGCCATGACAAGTAGGGATACAATTTTAAAGGGGTGGGAACGGGCCATAAACCAGGCCCACTTTGAAATTGATATCAACAATATTACAATCAAAATTTGTAAAACATAGCATACACCTAACACATTGGGCACGGCTCTCGATCATCCCAAACATACTCAATTCAAATAATTGACAGAAATAAAATAATCAAATCAAATTTGATATTTTCCAACAAAATCATATTTTATATATAAAATCATATTTTATAAATAAAATCATATTTTGCCATTTTTAATTGCATCAAATTGGGCTTAAAACAACTTTAGGTCCAAAATCTCAAAAACATCAAAAATTAATTTTGGTCCGACCAAAAGGGCCATTGGCCCGAAAACCCCCCGGGCCGTGCGGGACAGGCCCGAAACAACCCTAGAGATCAAAACAATAGCCGTCGAAAATCCGCCCGAAACGTCGCACGGCGGCGCACCGCCGCCTGCACAACGTCCGCACGCTGCACGAGCCCCTGTGCGCAACGCGTGCGCACGGGGGCGGACACCTGCGCGCACAGCTCACGCAGGTGGGGGGGCAGTTGGCGCGCGGTGTCGCGCAGCCCCGTGCGCGACTTGCGCCTGCGGGCGCAACGCCCGCCGGCCAGCGTGCGAAGGGGCGTGTGTGATAGGCGCGCATCCCCTGCCGCACGCTGCGTGCATGCTGGGCGCAGGCTGGCGAACGGTGGCACCGCATCCTGCGCGCACGCCGCGTGCGGCGGAGCTGGGCAGAAAAAAAAAAGTTTTTTTTTTTGAAATTTGAAATTTGAGATCTAATGCAATACAGGTACTATTTTATGTATTGACAGATCCGAGCCAAAGCTCTGATACCACTGTTGGCTCAGCGGCGGATCCGGATCCCATTCTCGAGGAGCAGCGGAAGATTTAAAAATTTACATCGGAAACGGTCAATACATAACATAAATCAACAATAAACATCCATAGGGTGTTTAGATTTGGTACCTTGCTGGCGTTTAGGCGCCTGGCTCCGACCAATTTCACGAGGAAATTGGCACTTCAACGGTTGGCGGTTGTCGTTCTCCGAATCCGGTCCACGACTGAAATCACGATCCCTTTGTCGGTCTGCACTAGAAAACACGACAAATTTTTCACGGATGGAATCTCCACGTCAAGACGGTCGGAACAAGTCCAACCACGGCAGGAGGCGACGCACGACGGCAGGCGACGGCGCGAGGGAGGGGGTGGCGGCCGTGTGGAGAAAGGAGGAGAGGGGGCGGCTACTTTAGGGTTTTTGGAGTAGTAGAGTTGTGTCATGCAAATCCTAGGTCATGTATTTATAGACTTGTGATGGGCTTGAACCGGCCCAATGGGCCTGGGTCAGGCCCAGTCCCGTATGAACATTCGGTTCAACTGCATCACCGTGGCTCCATCATACTTCCGATCGACGATCAGATCGGACCGATCTACACAGTTTACAAAACTGAGTATTATGATGCGAAAACAATTTTTCAAACCACCTAGTCCAAAATTGCAGTTTAGCCCCTCCAAGTTTCAAGGATAGTCAAACTAGCCCAAACTTTAGGGAAATTGCATTTTGACCCCTGTTGAATTTTAGGAAGTCGCACTTCCATCCTTCCTCCTCCTATGCTCAACAAATTGAGCTCAATTTCCATGCGGTAATCGAGAAGCCAGTACTTGTGTGACCCTCAATGGTTCAGGGATACAGATAGCCGTGGGCCCACAACAATTGCGACTCCGAAAACATATTTTCGGACTGACCCATCGGATCATGGTAAAGCGCCTAGCAACATCGCCCCATGATCCCCTAGGTATCACTGATAGTGCCTGCAAGAACCAGTCGGTTATGGTTAGCGTACAGTACGGTTCTTTCAATACATATATCCCGATCAGATCAACGACCATTGGTAAATCGAGAGTCGCTAGAGATCCAATAACCATGCATACATATTGGAGATCAAATAGTGACATCGCGTGTGTTACTAGGTAAACTCATTTACCTAAAACACATCTAGTACTCTGGCCATTTATCACACTATTATCTCCTCAGATAGCATAGGATATCCACGCACAACGGCGAGCGGTGAATCCTCGACAACGAAGCATCAACTCCTACATGCATCGGGACCTCACCCAATCCCACCACCTGATGACCCCAACTAAGTCGGTAAACGGTCAAAGTGAAGCACCTATCACGTAGAGTCTCAATGACGTTTTGAGTAATGAGGGCTAATCTGTACAACCAAGACCTCGGACTTATCCACTCGACAAATGGTAACCACTTGGAAAGTCCGAACGAGGGTAGTTCGATAAATCACCAGGTCACTATCCATCTGCATGCTCAGAACATCACAATGTTCCCTACCAATGAAACGTGGTACTTCACATCGCAGATGCTAGTCTCAAGCTCGGACGGCCTTATCCTCATTTTGACGGCCCAATCGACTAGGAACGAGTTTAGAATACACAGTGACTATTAGATGTGTTTCATGATAGCCATCATATCCACTATCACATCTAACATACACTATGGTGCATTCTAGGTCTTTATCCAACACAATTGTTAACATTATAAAATAATGAAGATAAAGAATGCCATAAAAGAATACGAATTTCATAAATAAAGATCGTTATACAAAGAGTCAATAAGAACCCACACGCCACAAGTTGGCTAGTTAGGCATCTACTCTAACAGAATTAGATCCACATGATCTTTCATTTGCTGCACAAAATTTGGGGCAGATAGCTGCTTCTCCCCCACTTCTTCCCAACATACCGACGATCTGCACTTCCTGCCATACAAAGCCTCAAAAGGCGCCATGCCGATCGTCACTTGATAGCTGTTATTATAAGAAAATTCCACCAAAAGACAACGCGTCTTGCCAGCTACCCCCGAAATCCATCACTACAGCTCGCAACATATCCTCCAACATCTGGATAGTTCTCTCAGATTGGCCATCTGTTTGGGGATGATATGCTGTACTCATAGCCAATCTGGTGCCCAAAGCTGTTTGCAGACTCTTCCAAAACCTGGAAGTAAACCTCGGATCTCGGTCTGAGACGATCGAAACAGGCACACCATGCAATCTAACCACGAAATCTACGTACAGTTTCGCCATTTTCTTCAATGAGAAAGTCATCCCATAGGAAATGAAATATGCAGACTTCGATAAACAGTCGATCACCACCCAAATAGCATCACATCCTCTGCTGGAACGAGGCAGATGCGTCACAAAATCCATCGCTATGTGCTCCCAAATCCATTGGGGCACTTCCAAACTCTGCAACAGACCATCCGGTCTCATCCTTTCGGCCTTTACCATCTGGCAGTTCAAACAACGAGCGACAAAACCAGCAACATCGCTCTTCAGGCCAGCCCACCAGAAGTGTGGCTTCAACGCATGGTACATCTTCCGTGCACCAGGATGAACACTATGTCTGCTACAGTGCGCTTCCCGAAGGATCTCTTCCTTCAAATCAATGAGGTTAGACACAACCAACCTGCCACGAAACCTCAAACACCCATCAGACGAGACAAAATAATCCTCAAGTTCGCCAGCCCTGACCTTCAACTTCAACTCGTGGATGGAAGGGTCAGTCCTTTGAGCTGCTCGAATACTAGAAACAATTTGTGGCTCCACTTGAAAAGAAGAAACCACAACACAATCCTCAGCCTGGTAGATTCTCCAACCAGTAGTGTTAAGATACTCCTGATCCTTAGAGATGTACAACGAAGCAAGCATCTCACTAGCCTTCCTGCTCAAAGAATCGGCCACTACGTTCGACTTCCCAGGCTGGTACTTGATCTCACAGTCGAAATCCTTCAGCAGCTCCATCCAACGACGTTGTCTCATGTTCAAGTTAGGCAGCGAAAACAGATACTGCAAACTCTTGTGGTCCGAGTACACCACAAATTGCTCGCCATATAGATAGTGACGCCAAATCTTCAGCGCAAAGACCACGGCTGCTAGCTCCAAATCATGGAGTGGATAACGAGTCTCATGCGGTTTCAACTGCCGTGAGGCATACAGTTACTGAGCTGGTAAGACGTAATTGTGTGTCGGGTTACCATTGAGCAAAGCGTCAGAACAAACAACGAAACCACCTGATCTGGACGGCAGAGCCAATACAGGTGCAGTAGTCAGTTTCTCCTTGAGTAATTGAAACGCATTCTCACATTGATCCGTCCACACAAATCGCTTGTCCTTCTGAGTTAATTGAGTCGTCGGCTTTGCTATGCTAGAGAAACCTTCAATGAAACGACGATAATAGCCAGCCAGACCCAAGAAACTACGAATCTCGGATACATTCCTGGGACGCTCCCAGTTCAAAATGGCATCAACCTTACTGGGATCCACAGAAATCCCCTCGGCTGAAATAGCATGACCCAAGAAAACGACACGGTCCAGCCAAAACTCACACTTGGAGAATTTAGCATACAACTGCTGGTCTCTCAACGTCTGAAGGACAATCCGCAAATGCTCCTTATGCTTCAAAGGAGTCTTCAAATATACCAAGATGTCGTCGATGAACACAATCACAAACTGATTTATGAACTCTCTAAAAACCCGGTTCATCAGATCCATGAAAACTATCGGGGTATTTGTCAAACCAAACGGCATAACCAGAAACTCAAAATGCCCGTACCTGGTACGAAAAGCAGTCTTCGCAACATCCTGATCTCTCACTCTCAGCTGATGATACCCTGAACGAAGATCGATCTTCGAGTACACCACAGAAACTTGCAGCTGATCAAACAGATCATCGATTCTCGGCAACGGGTACTTATTCTTAACTGTCGCTTTGTTCAGCTGGCGAAAGTCAATGCACATCCGCATTGAACCATCCTTCTTCTTCACAAACAAAATGGGCGCTCCCCATGGCGACATACTAGGTCGGATAAAACCTTTCTTCAGCAAATCGTCCAACTGCACCTTGAGTTCTCTCAACTCCGCAGGCGCCAAACGATACGGTGCTCGAGAAATCGGAGCTGTGCCAGGCACCAGCTCTATGCTGAAGTCAATCTCCCTCCTCGGAGGAAAACCAAGAATCTCCTCCGAAAACACATCGGGAAAATGTCGCGCTACGGGAACGTCGCTGAACTGCACACGAGAAGAAGAAGACGCATCCAAAGCGTAGATCATAAAACCAGCATTCCCCAAAGACAGCAAACTAAACATCTCCATCGCTGAGACTAACGGGATCTTCGATCGAGAATCCTGGCCGTAGAAGTCCCACTTCTCGCCAGACAAAGACCTAAAGCGCACAATCCCATGGAAACACTCCACGGAGGCCCTATAGTTGGACAACACATCCATCCCAACTATACAATCAAAATCCCACAACATCATACGGATCAGATTTGCTAACAGCACATGCTCACCAAACCTCAACACGCCATCTAACAAAACCTCCTGGGAGAACATGCTCACACCTCCAGGAGTGGAAACAGAAACAGCATCGTGCAAAGGAATGGTACACAGACCATGCTCAACAACAAATGAATCAGAAATTAATGAATGCGATGCACCGGTGTCAACAACACACGCGCAGGAAAATAAAAAACAAGACAAGTACCTGCGATCACCCTGCTCGGCGTCTCCTCCGCCTGCTCCCTAGTGATGGCGTTGACCTGAGCATGCTGGGGTCCAGAGTAAAAAGGCTGAGACGACTGTCCGAACCACGATGGACCAGGCTGCTGAAACGGCCTGAACTGAGTCTCTCCAACCCTGGGCTGCTAGAACTGAGGAGAACGACCCCTAGACTGGCCCCCACGACCCTGAGACGGGGCCGCGACCTGCTGCGATCCTGCCGACGGACACACCCTAGAGTAATGCCCAAACTGACCACAGATATGGCAAGAGCCCTGAACACCGACACACTGGGTCCATGGATGCTTGCCACCACAAAACTCAGCCCGAGAACCACTGCTACTCGAGCTACCTGAACCAGAAGAGCCAGAACCAGACTTCTTCTTGAACTGCTGACCGCGAGGTCGAAACCTTTGACGGCCAGACTGTTGTGCCACCTACGGCTGATGCTGCTGTTGCTGCTGATGGGGCTGATGGGCTGACTGCGAAGGCTGAGAAGACTGCGCTCCCTAACCAGCAGGACGACTAACCTGTGCCGCCTGCTGCCTACGAGCACGACGACTCCGCAAACCCTCC
>KV004526.1:15445-64120 GCA_001598015.1 Dorcoceras hygrometricum | reverse complement strand
TGAGGAGATAATAGTGTGATAAATCTCTGGCCAGAGTACTAGATGTGTTTTGGGTAAATGGGTTTACCTAGTAACACACGCGATGTATTGATCTCCGAGATGTATGCATAGTTATTGGATCTCTAGCGACTCTCGATTTACCAATGGTCGTTGATCTGATCGGGATATATGTGTTGAAAGGACCGTACTGTACGCTAACCACGACCGACTGGTTCTTGCAGGCACTATCAGTGATACCTAGGGGCGATGTTGAAATCTCTGGCCAGAGTACTAGATGTGTTTTGGGTAAATGGGTTTACCTAGTAACACACGCGATGTATTGATCTCCGAGATGTATGCATAGTTATTGGATCTTTAGCGACTCTCGATTTACCAATGGACGTTGATCTGATTGGGATATATGTGTTGAAAGGACCGTACTGTACGCTAACCACGACCGACTGGTTCTTGCAGGCACTATCAGTGATACCTAGGGGCGATGTTGCTAGGCGCTTTACCATGATCCGATGGGCCAGTCCGAAATTGTGATTTTGGAGTCGCAATTGTTGTAGGCCCACGGCTAGCTGTATCCCTGAACCATTGAGGGTCACACAAGTACTGGCTTCTCGATTCCCGCACGGAAACTGAGCTCAATGTGTTGAGCATAGGAGGAGGAATTTAGGAAGTGCGACTTCCTAAAACTCAACAAGGGTCAAATTGTAATTTCCCTAAAGTTTGGGCTAGTTTGACTATCCTTAAAACTTGGAGGGGCTAAACTGCAATTTTGGACTAGGTGGTCTGAAAAATTGTTTTCGCATCATAATACTCAGTTTTGTAAACTGTGTAGATCGGTCCGATCTGATCGTCGATCGGGATTATGATGAAGCCACGGCGAGATACTTGAACTGAATGTTCATATGGACATGGGCTCGCCCCAGGCCCATTGGGTTGGTTCAAGCCCATGCACCACCTATATATACTTGACCTAGGGCTACATTGGAGACAACACACAACACACTTCACAACCCTAGCTAGTAGCCGCCTCCCTCCCCCACTCCTCCTCCACGCGCCGTCGCGCCGCCCGCCGCCGCCTACCGTGTTGGACTTGCTCCGACCACCTCGACGAGGAGATTCCGTCCGTGATAAATTCGTCACGTCTTCTAGTGCAGACTGACGAAGGAGCCGTGTTTTCAGTCGTGGATCGGATTCGAAGAACTCAACCGCCAACCGTTGAAGTGCCAGTTTCCCTGTGAAACTGGTCGGAGCCAGGCGCCTAGACGCCAGCAAGGTACCACAACTAAAACATCCTATGTATGTTTTACTGCATTTGTTTTTATGTATTGACCGTTCTCGGTGCAAATTTTGAATTCTTCCGCTGTGCCCCGGGAGCGGGATCCAGATCCGCCGCTACGCCAACAACTGCTGAATACAACGATAGAATGCAACTGCTGAATACAACGATGGAATGCAACTGCTGAATACAACGATAGAATGCAACTACTGAATATGACTTGGCGTTGCAACATCAAAACGACGACTGCGCTATCGGTCGTTGCCTATCAAACCAGACTTTATACTGATTCAACAAGCAACACCCGATTACACAGCATCAAATTCTGATATTACAAACCACTGAAAAGAAGAACGTTCATAAATATTCTTGGATTAAACTCGAATCCTCAGTACTTTTAAAACATCATAAACTTTCTGGAAATCTTGGAAGCATAAAAACATACCTTTTGAACCCGTCTTCTTCCTTCTTTTCACGCGTAATTCATTTTACACATGAACTTTAAACATAACTATAACATACAGGCAAGCAGATCCATAAAAACATCAATATATGCTTCAAATGGTGTAGCAAAGGATCAACTTTTACTTGCCTTAACAAAGCTTTGCAACGGCAACCGATTCCTACAGAAATTTTTTCCTTGAGCAACACAACGAGATTCTTTGGAAAATATTTTGAAGAACACAAAAAGAGTTTTCTTTTTCAAATGATAAAGATCTTGCTTTCGAACAAGTTTAAATATGGAAGGGATTAGTGGCAAGCCCTGTGCCGCACGTTGTGCAGGCGACGGTGCGCCGCCGTGCGGCGAACCCGAGGCGGTGTTGCGACACTGTTTTGACTTCTAGGGTTTGTTTCGGGCCTGTACCGGACGGCCCGAGGGGTGTTCGGGCCAATATTTGATATTGGGCCATTTTGGTCGGACCAAAATTAATTTTTGGAATTTTTGAGATTTTGGGCCTAAAATTGTTTTAAGCCCAATTTGATGCAATTAAAAATGACAAAATGTGATTTTATTTATAAAATGTGATTTTATAATTAAAATATGATTTTGTTGGAAATTATCAAATTTGATTTGATTATTTTATTTATGTCAATTATTTGAATTGATTGTATTTTGGGATGATCGAGAGCCGTGCCCAATGTGTTAGGTGTATGCTAGGTTTTACAAATTTTGGTTGTAATATTGTTGATATCTATTTAAAAGTGGGCCTGGTTTATGGCCCGTTCCCACTCCTTTAAAATTTGTATCCCTATTTGTCATGGCTATTTAATTGTAAATATTAGACTTATTGGGAGGACAAACTTGAAGATGGTGGAGATGATGATCAAAGATATTGAAGGCTGAAGATTTGTAAAACTGGGAGCTAATGTAATAGGATTGCATTGCATACTGCATTTCACCTAGGACTGGACCTAGGTCCGTGCTTGGCAACCACGGACCGCATAGCTCTCGCTTATCGATCATCCCAAATTTTATATGCGATATATCTGTTGAATCCGCGTTTTAAATGTGATTTAAAATTAATGAGACCGAATTTCAAAATTAAAATCTCTCATTTTAAATATGATTTAAAATTAATATCAAGATTAAAAGTTTCATGGTTAAATTCGATAAGATCATGAAGTTAAGGGAATTTAAATTTGTTTAAATTTTCCTACCTTCCATCAACAATGAGTGTACGTCGATGCTACCCGTATACATGGCCCGGCTCATATTATTGAGGGGGTTATATATGCCGGAAAGCTGTACACGTTTGACACTCGCTGTGAGTTGGTTGGAACTCCCTTTAACGTTGGCTCATATTATTGGGGACCTTAAGGGGACCGTCCATCACAACTCAACATTGATGGATCATCTTAACACGTGATAGTAATCGGCGTCATATTATTGGTCCTTACTGGACGTGAGGTAAATACATAGAGATTGCACCTGTTGCAATTGGACTCTACCTTTTGAGGATCATGGTTGGCTGATATTATTCGGGACCATGATTTCTTGATTGGACTCTGTGTACCCACTAAGGAAACTTGCTTTCTCGATTTCATTAGAGGGTGGTGAAACCGTTAAAATAGTGGGAGGGTAATTCATAAAACTAAATGACCTTGTTTTATGTCTTAGCGTTTTTCATAAATAGTCTGTAATGCATGTCTGCTTTTCCTTTCAGTATAAACTGCTGTTATAATATCTTCAATCAAAAATCCACTTGCTGCTATACTGGATAGCAACAAGTTCACTGGTTTGAACTACCAAGATTGGCTTCGAAACCTCAATATTGTATTGGCTTCGGAGAAACTTCTCTACACGTTAGAGAAGAGCCCTCCGAAGAAAGCCCCTGCCGATGTCAGTCCTGAGGAGCTGACAAAGCTGAATGAATGGTGGGATGACGAGCTTAAGACACGATGCTATATGATGGCATCAATGTCAAACGAAATGCAGCGGCGTTTTGAGAAGACGGTGTATGCTGCTGACATACACCTTCATCTTAAGGAGCTGTATGGGGAGAACTCTCGGACTGAGAGGTTCACTACTGTCAAGGAGCTCATGACGAGCCGCATGTGCGATGGGACTTCGGTCCGCGAGCATGGGGTTCGTGTGATTGGGCTCATTGAAAAGCTAGTGGGCCTTGATATCACACTTCCACATGAGCTGTCTGTGGATCTGCTTCTCCTCTCACTCCCTGCTGCATTCGACCCCTTTATGGTCAACTTTAACATGAACAAGCTGGAAGCCACCCTTGAAGAGGTGGTGAACATGCTTGTAGTGTTCGAGGGGACCATAAAGACGGACAAGTCCATCCTCCTTATGGGCTCTTCTTCCTCTATGAAGAAGGGGCCCAAACGCAAGGGTAAGAAACGTTCTGCCCCTGCGAAGGAGGGAAAGCCCACCAAGAAGCCCAAGGCAGGGACTTCAAAGCCGAACAAATCTGAGGATGTTTGCCACCACTGTCACAAGCCTGGACACTGAAGGAGGAACTGTAAGGATTACCTCAAGCAGTTGCGAACTGCAAAAGGTATATTCTACATTGAAATAAATATGTCTCTTAATTTGACTTCTTGGGTACTTGATACCGGATGTGGATCTCATATCTGCAATGATTTGCAGGTAATGACAAGAAGCCGACGTCTTAGAGAGGATGAGACCCACTTGAGGCTTGGCAACGGAGCAAGGGTTGCTGCAGTAGCTATAGTAGATATTTATTTATTTCTGTCTTTTCAAATTTTAAGTTGTTATTGAGAAACGTTTTGTTTGTTCCCGAGTTAATAAAGAACATTATTTCTGTTTCTATGCTTGATAGTGATGGATATTCTTGTCATTTTGCTAATTTGATTTGCAATATATACAAGAATGAATGTTTGATTGGAATTGGGGAACGCGAAAATGATCAATACACCTTAAAATTAAAAGATGTTCCAACTCACGATGTGAAAACACATACAACAACTATTAAAAGGAAAAAAGATAGCTTGAACCCGGCACAGCTTTGGCACGCTAGGCTAGGTCATATTTCCTTAAGTAGGATGAACAAGTTGGTTGGGAGTGACATGTTTGATATGTCAGATATTAACTCCCTACCGACTTGTGAGTCTTGTCTCAAAGGAAAAATGACTAAACAATCCTTCACGGGCAAGCCTGAACATGCTCAAGGCCTGTTGGATTTGATCCACACTGATGTGTGTGGACCGCTTAGCATTGGTACTAAGTACGGTCACACATACTTCATCACATTTACCGATGATCACTCTAGGTATGGGTACTTGTACTTAATGAAGCACAAGTCTAAATCCTTTGAAAAGTTCAAAAAATTCAAGGCTGAAGTAGAAAATCAGTTAGAGAATGGGATTCTCTCACAGTGTACCCCTCCGGCCACACCACAACTCAATGGTGTAGCGGAGCGTCGTAATCGAACCTTGATGGACATGGTTCGATCCATGATGAGTTTCACTGAGCTTCCTACGTTGTTTTGGGGCTATGCGCTCGAAACGGCGGTAATATTGTTGAACAATGTCCACACCAAGGCGGTGGATAAGACTCCATATGAGATATGGATGGGCAAGCCGCCCAAATACTCTTACTTGAGGATTTGGGAATGTCCTGCTTACGTGAAGCAGACAGTGGGAGATAAGCTGGATAATAGATCCATCTTATGTTGCTTCATTGGATATCCAAAGAATTCCATTGGATACTACTTCTACTATCCCAATGAAACAAAAGTGTTTGTTTCTAGAAATTCCACCTTTCTGGAAAGGGAGTTTCTACTTGATAGAAAAGGCAAGATTGTAGAACTCGAAGAAGTTCAAGAACCATCTGAAGTACCAAGTGAATCTCTCGCACCTCAAGAGCCAATACCAGAAATGGTCGCACCTAGGAGATCTGAAAGGATTCCTAGGGCTCCTGATAGATATGGTTTCCTCCTTGAAGATGATCAAAGTGATTAAGTTATTGGATGTGATCCAAGAACATTCAAGGAGGCAATTTCCGATGCTGATTCTAATTTGTGGCTTGAAGCAATGCAGTCTGAGATTGACTCAATGCATTCAAACCAAGTTTGGACTCTTGTTAATCCTCCCGAAGGAATAGTTCTTATTGGGTGTAAATGGATATACAAGAGAAAACTTGGGCCTGATGGTAAGGTACTGACCTACAAGGCACGACTGGTCGTGAAAGGTTACACTCAAAGGCAAGGTGTTGACTATGATGAAACCTTTTCACCAGTCGCAATGTTCAAGTCAATTAGAATCCTACTAGCCATAGCCGCATGGTACGACTATGAGATATGGCAAATGGATGTCAAAACTGCGTTCCTTAATGGAAACATTAAGGAAGAGATCTATATGACGCAGCCTGAGGGTTTCACATCTGTAGGAAGTGAGCATAAAGTATGCAAGTTTCAGAGATCGATCTACGGTCTCAAACAAGCATCAAGAAGTTGGAACCTGAGATTCGATGAAACAATTAAGGAATTTGGTTTCATCAAGAATCCCGAGGAGTCATGTGTACAAGAAGGTAGTTAAGAATGTTGTGACATTCCTTGTACTTTATGTTGATGACGTTCTACTCATTGGGAATGATGTAGGAATGTTGCAGTCAACTAAAGTGTGGTTGTCTGGTAGATTCTCGATGAAGGACATGGGTGAAGCATCCTATATTCTTGGAATACAGATCTATCGAGATAGATCGAAAAGGATGCTCGGACTCACCCAAGCTACCTACATCGATACCATACTTAAGCGGTTCTCTATGGAAGAGTCAAGAGAGGACACCTACCTATGTGCCACGGGGTCACTCTATCTAAGTCTATGTGTCCAAAGACTGATGAGGAGATAGAGAGTATACCACGTGTGCCATATGCCTCAGTAATAGGTAGTATTATGTATGGCACGATCTCAACTAGACCGGATGTCGCATATGCTCTGAGTGTCACGAGCCGCTACCAGGCCAACCCTGGCCAAATGCATTGGAAGGCCGTGAAAGATATTCTTAAGTACTTACGAAGGACTAAGAATATGTTCATGGTCTATGGGGGTGGCGAACTGAATTTGGAAGGCTACACTGATTCTTGTTTCCAATGTGATGTGGATGATTAGAAATCTACCTCTGGATTGTATTCATGCTCAATGGTGGTGCTGTCTCTTGGAAGAGTTCCAAGTAAGACACCATCGCGGATTCAACCACTGAGGCTGAGTACATCGCAGCATCAGCTGCTGCTAAAGAGGCGGTTTGGATAAGGAATTTCGTCCAAGAGTTGGGCGTAATCCCTGAGGGAGTTGGTCCAGTCCCGGTGTACTGCGACAACACGGGTGCCGTTGCACAAGCAAAGGAGCCTAGATCTCACCAAAGATCCAAACATATACTGAGAAAATACCACATAATCCGGGATATTGTGGCTAGAGGTGACATAGCAGTCGAGAGAGTCGCCTCTGCAGACAACATTGCTGATCCACTTACGAAGCCCTTGCCAGGACCGTTGTTTGAAAAACATCGCGAAACAATGGGACTGCGTCTGATGAGTAGTTGGCTTTAGGGCAAGTGGGAGATTGTTAGAGTAGATGCCCAACTAGCCAACTTGTGGCGTGTGGGTTCTTATTGACTCTTTGTATAACGATCTTTATTTATGAAATTCGTATTTTTTTATGGAATTCTTTATTTTCATTATGTTATAATGTTAACAATTGTGTTGGATAAAGACCTAGAATGCACCATAGTGTATGTTAGATATGATAGTGGATATGATGGCTATCATGAACACATCTAATAGTCACTGTGTATTCTGAACTCGTTCCTAGTCGATTGGGCCGTCAAAATGAGGATAAGGCCGCCCGAGCTTGAGACTAGCGTCTGCGATGCAAAGTGCCACGTTTCATTGGTAGGGAACATTGTGATGTTCTGAGCATGCAGATGGATAGTGACCTGGTGATCTATCGAACTACCCTCGTTCGTACTTTCCAAGTGGTTACCATTTGTCGAGTGGATAAGTCCGAGGTCTTGGTTGTACTGATTAGTCCTCACTACTCGAAACGTTATTGAGACTCTACATTATAGGTGCCTCACTTTGACCCGTTTACCGACTCAGTTGGGGTCATTAGGTGGAGGGATTGGGTGAGGTCCCGATGTATGTAGGAGTCGATGTTTCGTTGTCGAGGATTCACCGCTCGTCTTTGTGCGTGGATATCCTATGCTATCTGAGGAGATAATAGTGTGATAAATCTCTGGCCAGAGTACTAGATGTGTTTTGGGTAAATGGGGACCGTACAGAACGCTAACCACGACCGACTGGTTCTTGCAAGCACTATCAGTGATACCTAGGGGATCATGGGGCGATGTTGCTAGGCGCTTTACCATGATCCGATGGGCCAGTCCGAAATTTTGATTTCGGAATCGCAATTGTTGTAGGCCCACGACTAGCTGTATCCCTGAACTATTGAGGGTCACACAAGTACTGGCTTCTCGATTTCCGCATGGAAACTGAGCTCAATGTGTTGAGCATAGGAGGAGGAATTTAGGAAGTGCGACTTCCTAAAAGTCAACAGGGGTCAAAATGCAATTTTCCTAAAGTTTGGGCTAGTTTGACTATCCTTGAAACTTGGAGGGGCTAAACTGCAATTTTGGACTAGGTGGTCTGAAAAATTGTTTTCGCATCATAATACTCAGTTTTGGAAACTGTGTAGATCGGTCCGATCTGATCGTCGATCGGGATTATGATGAAGCCACGGCGAGGTACTTGAACCGAATGTTCATATGGACATGGGCCCGCCCCAGGCCCATTGGGTTGGTTCAAGCCCATGCACCACCTATATATACTTGACCTAGGGCTACATTGGAGACAACACACAACACACTTCATAACCCTAGCTAGTAGCCGCCTCCCTCCCCCACTCCTCCTCCACGCGCCGTCGCGCCGCCCGCCGCCGCCTACCGTGGTTGGACTTGCTCCGACCACCTCGACGAGGAGATTTCGTCCGTGATAAATTCGTCACGTCTTCTAGTGCAAACTGACGAAGGAGCCGTGTTTTCAGTCGTGGACCGGATTCGGAGAACTCAACCGCCAACCGTTGAAGTGCCAGTTTCCCTGTGAAACTGGTCGGAGCCAGGCGCCTAGACGCCAGCAAGGTACCACAACTAAAACATCCTATGTATGTTTTACTGCATTTGTTTTTATGTATTGACCGTTCTCGGTGCAAATTTTGAATTCTTCCGCTGCGCCCCGGGAGCGGGATCCGGATCCGCCGCTGCGCCAACAACTGCTGAATACAACGATAGAATGCAACTGCTGAATACAACGATAGAATGCAACTGCTGAATACAACGATAGAATGCAACTGCTGAATATGACTTGGCGTTGCAACATCAAAACGATGACTGCGCTATCGGTCATTGCATATCAAACCAGACTTTATACTGATTCAACTAGCAACATCCGATTACACAGCATCAAATTCTGATATTACAAACCACTGAAAAGAAGAACGTTCATAAACATTCTTGGATTAAACTCGAATCCTCAGTACTTTTAAAATATCATAAACTTTCTGGAAATCTTGGAAGCATAAAAACATACATTTTGAACCCGTCTTCTTCCTTCTTTTCATGCGTAATTCATTTTAAACATGAACTTTAAACATAACTATAACATACAGGCAAGCAGATCCATAAAAACATCAATATATGCTTCAAATGATGTAGCAAAGGATCAACTTTTACTTGCCTTAACAAAGCTTTGCAACGGCAACCGATTCCTGCAGAAATCTTTTCCTTGAGCAACACAACGAGATTAGAGGAAACAGCAAGGCTTAATCGTGTAAGCTGTTGGATGAGGATTTATAAAGGGATACGTGAATTGTCGGGTATTCAGCTTAGGAGAATTTGGTTTGAGCTGATAGTGATTTTCCGATTCGGACAAGGGCTGTGAAGGTTTCAGCTTGGGAGAGAAATGCCCAGTACGCGTAAACTGTCCAGTGCATAATCTGTTCTATTTTCCCTAGCGCGAGCTGTTGTGGAAGAACCAGCTCTGAGCTGTTGGATTAGCGAAGGGATGGAGAACGGGTTACACGCGAGTGGGTGGTACTGTGTGAACCGGCACGGTTCGTGATTTTGGAGTAGATCGGTACGGTTTAAGTTTCTAGATTAGGAAAGAGCGGGTCTACGTATGCGCGATCTGTTTGTCGCGAGCTGGAGGCGATGCGACGTCGTTTAGCGACATCAGCTTAGACGCTGGTTGGTCGTAAGCTGAGTTGTGATTCACGAGCATGATCTGTCGACGTGGCGTGACCTATCGACGTGACGTGCTCTATTGGATCCAAGAGCTTATCTGTGCGTATGTACTGAGCTGTATGCTGGATACGCATGAGCTGTTTGTTCTGAGCTGGACTCCTGTGTGACGTCGTTTGGTGGTCACGAGCTGGTATAGCGTAGAGGAGCCAGATCTGGTGTAGTGCTAAGCTCTGAGCTGAGTTGACTTTTACTATAGCATTGACTGGGAGAATAAATATAAGTGTCGATCAACACTTAGCCAATTTTAGACCCGATATTTCCTATCTTCTTCCAGAGAGTTTTCGTTACGAACTGATTCCAAATCGTCACTGTTCATCGCACTTGATTTCTTTCTATTGTTGTTGATTTACGCCGCCTTTTGGAGCAAGGTTGGTGGCGCTGAGTTCGTATCTCCAAGACCTTTTGTTTGGTACGACTTTGGAGCCTAGGATCGACTTGTCGAGGTAGCGCGAAGTAGTTGAAGCGTTCGAACATCTTCGCGATTTCCGGTCGATGGCTCTTCCGTTATGTTTGAGCTTTTGGGTAAGCGTTAGTTAGTGTTTTACGCTTCGTTTAGAGTTGGTTATCGTATTTGAGGAGTTGGTTTGAGCTGGGTGAGTTGATAGATCCTAGCTATGTTCTGTTGAATTGCCCTTGAGCTGTTTAAGTATGGCTTAGTAGGTTGTAGCTACATGTTGGTTCAAGCTGTCCTGTTGAGATCGCTGTGAGCTGGTAGGGCAGTAGACGTGCGGGAGCTGTTTGAGCTGTGTTCTCGTGCGATCTGTTGAGGTAGTAGCCGTGTGAGGAGTTGAGGTACGAGTGAGCTCATACTAGCAGTTTTAATATCAGCTTGGGAATATTTCTATTCGTGTGTAAGCTGCTGTGATATATGATGTTGTTTCATGGTTCTCTGTTTTAAATGGCTTATGTGTTGTTTATATGCGTTTTATTGTGAGCTGAATCTGCTTTGCATCACGCATATCATATTGAGCCTATCTTTTTTTGAGACCTGAATATAAATGAGTCACGATTTGCCGGCTGAGTCGCCGTGCTGAGAATCCAATGTCGTCGCTGAGTCACGATAGCCAGCTGAGTCGCTGTGATTTGGATTCGGATTGATGATTGAGATTTTATTACACAGCTGAGTCGTTGTGCCTTGCTTACCGATGATTCTTGGTAGCCCTCATGCATTGCACGTTTGAAATATTACATGTCTGATATGATTATTGCTTTATCGATGCTCTTCATACTAAGGTTTGACCTCGTTTTATTTTCCCTCTTTTGGCTGCTTTGGTCTGTGTTGGCCTTTGCAGGGTCTTCAGGTAATCCAACTGGACTGAGTGGAGCGTCGGCTGGTAGATCCCCATTTTGAATCACAGTTATATATTATGTATTGTATAAATAAACCGGGGGATGTCCTGCGTGGATATTGTATTTTAGGGGATCTATATTTGATGTATACGTGGATATGCCTTGTTGTTGTTATGGTTTGGATTTTTGAGTTAAAATCCGTATTTTGATTATGTTCGTATTTTAAGAGATGATTTTAGTTCAGGTTTTATGCTTCCATGTAATTAAGATTAATTGAGTACTTAATCGTCGTTTTAGTGCACCGGGCCTGACAGGGCGATGTGCTACACGTTTTACCATGCTCCGATGGATAAGTCCGAAAATATGTTATCAGAGTCATTTATAAGCAAATTAAAAGCATGAGCTCATTTTGAATTTAAAAAATATTTGCACCAACTTAAAATACCTTGGACCGTGCTTGATAGAGTCGAACCGGCTAATTCATGTGATCCGGGTTCCTGTCTAATCTGAAAATTCAGCTTGGACGAAAATATTCAACATAACTCAGGGTTGAATCCAACTCAACTTCATTAGTCCTTAACACATGGGACGGATCTGGCTCATATTTCCTCAACATTGATACATGAAGCACATCATGCATCGCTGCTAACTCAGCAAGCAGTTGCAATCGATACGCCAAGGATCCAATCCTCTCAACAATCTCGAATGGACCAACGAATCTAGGAGCTAACTTACCCTACCCTTCAAAATTTAGATCTATCATTGTGGATTTATGGATTTCCTGTACGTTACAGTAACCACTCTGTAGATTTGTGTATTCAAGTGTAAATCAAAAACAGAGTGTGTAGAGTGTGTGTAAGCTGAATCAGCTCGGAGCGAATTATTGTATTTACAGGACAAATCGTGCATCTGTCTTCTGTCATAGAGTGCTAGGAGTTCTCACAGTTGCGCTGTGGGATTGGGTTATTGCAGGAGCTGTTGTAATCAAAGTTTTCTAGTGGAATCCTTCCTAAATTAGGAACAAAGAGAGACGTAGAAGCATTGTTTCAAATTTTCATAAACAAATCTCTACTTCTATCATCTTTTATTTCACGCATTAATTTTACGTTCACTGTTTGATTACTTTTCCACATAAAAGACTTTTATTATTCAAGAGAAAACAGATTGACTGAGTACGGGCATTTGGTTGTTAACTCAGCTGATTTAGTTTTAAAACACAATTTTTAGAGGAGTTTATTCAAACCCCCCTTCTAAACTCCAAGCTTATTATTCGATCCTAACAAAATGTTTAAATAATTATTTTAGAAAATGATTTATAATTAAGAAATAGTATTCAAATAGCATTCAAATAATTAATCTAAAAAAAAATTTGATTGACTATTCATATAAAGTTTACCTATATTTGGTATTCTAAAAATATTATAAAACATTTTTCACTTTTTCTTTAAAAATTGTATTTCTAAATTAACTTTTTGAAAATATTTGTCAAAAATAATTTATAAAATTTTTATCCAAACACATATTTTAAGTTTTATTTAACTCTAAAATCGCTAAAAAAAATTTAAAAAATTTGCCCAAACGAACCTAAATCTTTCCGGTGACAGAACGAGATAATATTTGGTTGTTTTGAGCCACTGCACAATCATGTGTAAATGAATGGATTATTATTATTATTAGCAATCAATACTTTGTAAATATTTTTAGATATAAATCCTTTATTTTCTCGAGCTTTTAATATTTCTTATTTATTTTCTTCTTTGCTTCATTTCACAAACATAATATATCAAATATATTGTAATTCTCAATCAATAATTTACAATTATATTAAAATTGCACAATCAAATATGTGAGATGAAATGAAAGATATATTATTTTTTCTCATATATAATAAAAACTAAATACTGCATGACACAATTAACATAATTAAAAATATTAATATAATTATTCGCGAAATAAGTTTGAGTGGATCAAAATTATATATAGTTTACAAATATTTTAGTTATGCTCAATCATCAGCAATATCCTAGAATAAAGAATTCAAATTTGAATTGAAATATAAATTATCATATAATATGTTTGAGACGTTAAAAAATATGCAAATTTGAATTGAAATAAAAATTACCCTAAAATTAAAAAATGAATTATAAATAATATAATGTAATTCTTTCGATTTGGTAGATAAAATTTGTGTGTTGAGTAACACATGCAACATAAATATTGCTGGCGCATACTAAAACCCTAATATATTGCAATTCATTTGGTGCCAAAGAGATTGCTTTTTGTATTTTATTTTTTATAACAATGAATAGAATTAAACTCACACGGATTTCCAATGTCTCTAATTAAACAATCAATTATATTTAGACAAAGGCTCTCCTACAGTCCTACTTACAAGTTAAACATGTTAGTTCTAGTTAGTTTGAAAGTTTCTACAAAATCAGAAAGTGAATGAGAATAAAATAATTACAGTAGGCTTCTAATTCGAATCCGAAGTGTCTAGAGCAAAATACTTCACTCCGCCAAGACTCCGCCGTGGCTGCACTTTCAAGGCGGAGAAATGGAGGTTCTGACCCCTTCTTCTGTCCCATGGTTGGCCTTTTTCCCCAAATTCTGTAGCAAAAACAAAAAATCCGAAGGAACTCACGTCCTTCACTGCTCAAGGTGCTGCTACTCTTTTACCTCTACTGCAATTGTCTTCTTCCTCACTATAAAGTTCATTCCCTTGAACCTTTGCAGATTTAGTATTTTAATTCCCTCATTTTCATTTTTGTGCTCGAACAATCTACGTTACCTGTTCAATTCTACTGAAATTATGGAAGTGCAGCATTAAACTGTTGCTTATATCTCGGTGATTGGATCATTCTTGTTCTTTACTGATTAATCGCTATATGTTTCTTTGAATCGTCCTTTGTTGCCGAATACTCAATCAACTGGCACGGATATAAGTTATTACTTTTAGTCAACCGTGAACTTGAGTTTTCGACTCTTGTAGGAAAAAAAAAAACTGGTTTCGAAGTGTGCTATCGGAGATTTCTTAGCCATAAAGTGTTAAATTTTATGCCAATTTATTTTGGTGAATTCAACATCATTGACATGGCTCTGATGAATCTTTCAAGATATTAGTCATACTGGAGGCTGATGCTGCACTGACATTAGATAAAATTTGTAGTTCAGTAGCTCATACCAAATAAATGAGTGTAGAAACTAGATCATTTGCATGACATTGTTAAAAAGTTTAGCATGTTGTGTTATGTTGAGTTGATGAGGCTTTTACAACGCATTATCTAGCTGTTGAAATATAATATCAATTTCAATGATTTTACCATATAACGTAGCAATTGATTTTATTTGCATTGAGACCTTCAATTTTAGGGATTTTGGAGAGAGAAATGGCTTATCTGGAGCTCCCATCTCAATGGAGTAAGCATTTCATTTGTTTGAAGTTAAAATTGCATCCATATTTCATTCTGCGTATACTCACAAGTCACAACATATTCACTGTTTCAATTTAGGTTGGGAAGTCAAGCTGATGCAGACAATCGTCAGGTATCTTTTTTTTCCTTTGATCATTTATGCCATCTACTATTTTCAGTGCTTATTCTTCTCTGTTAATCCTGCAGAACCAACTGAAGGCCATCAGCAGTGAAAAGGAAGAAAAACTTAAAGACATTGGGCAACTATTCAAGGAAGCCCAGCAAAGTCAGTATGACCTACTTCCGATACTGTTTCTTCTCTGCTCTTCGGTATATCTTGGTGATGATGTTGTGCCTTCTATTATAATTCAGATATTCTGTACTTAAACAAACAGCGGCTACAAGCAATGGAGGAGCTCAAAATGGTGAGTAATGAGCGAAACTCCTTGCTTGATAGACTAGAAGAACTGGAGGTGAAGAAGGAGCCAAACATCAGAAGAGGTTGTGGCAATTTCATTTGATTTTTCTGCACTAGCTCCATTTATGACTATCAAGCTGCCTTCGTTACACTGCAATTTTCTTCTTTGAATCTGAGGAGAGAAGAATCCAAAAGTTTGCACATGTTTTGTTGCAGATTGCGAGTGCAATTATCATTGTTTATGTCATCATTTCTTTTGTTTCGAAAATCTTGTTTTTGTTTTATTTTGTTCTTTGAAGCATGATGTCTTAAATTGGAGGAAGAGATTTAATTACTACTTGAAACTCAAAGGGGGATGGATGAATCTAATTGGTTATTGCGAATTGGCAAACTATACAGATAACATCTCCATCAGATCGGATGTACTTCTTAGAATCGATTCATTGGTTCTCACTGGCATGGTCGGCAGTAAGGAAGCATCAGAATTAAGAAGGCTAGTCATGCATTCAAGAGGTAGTTTGGCCGATGATTTATATGACATTTTGAGCATGAATGATGCTGAACTTCTGGCAGAGCTGCGTCATTTTTCACGGAAGAGCAAGACGTATGTTTTTGCATAGCCACTACTACTGCATAATGTTTCCTATCCTTTTATTTGCTGTTGTTCAAAGAAAGAGCTGTAATCTTTTTACAATCACAGTGTTTTGAAGATCGACTGAAAAAATTATGTCTTTGCTGTTGCACTCATTGACTGAATGCTCACCCCGACGTTTGTTGCATTAAACAACCAAAATAGTTTTATTTGTATATGCATTTGAAAGTAGGAGGCAAGATTACATAATGAGACGAGCACACTTTTTTTGCGAGTCAGCAATATAATTGGGGAGTAGCAAAAGCTGCTGATATCTGACACTTATTTCCTCTCCTTTCTTTTATTTGTATTCCTCAATGTCATGAAACTTAAATTCAGGATTACGGCTTAACTTATACGTAAGAGCTACAATGGTGGTTTTTTTTGTGGTTTAGGAATGGACTTCACATAATCCACATATGTACAGAAATGTTGCCGGTTGTCTCTGTCGGTTCTTTGGCATCATATATAACAGGGTTGTCATGCTCTCTGCAGAGACAAGGAAATATAGTCGAGGTTATTTTGCCCAAGTAATTATGAACTTTATTTTTCACTATGGTTTTCCCTACATTTTGTAGTTGCATGTAGAAACTAAAATATCTCCATGTTGCATTCCTCCATACTCCATAGGTTGTTGCAGTTGGAACTGATAGAGGTCAACAATTTTATATTTGTATTTTACTTGCCTGGAGAACTTACTGCAATTTAGTGGTTATTAATACAGCTATGATGATTCGCGATGGCAGTTTATAATGGTTCCCGTGAAAAGAAATTAACTTATAAAAAATGTGATGTATGGTTTGAGACAATCAATCACAATTGGCATTTAAATAATTATAATTGTGATTTTCTAACATAACAAGGAGGCTAAGTGGATAGGTTTGTAGCATCTCGAATTTCTGTGTACAAGTTTAAAAACTAGTGAAATTCAAGTTTGACCTCAAACTTTATCGGAGTAATTTGATTTCTTTTGTGTTCTGTATTACATCTTGCCTGTAAATAAGGCTTTGAACACTAAAATAATTTCATTTATTGCATGCTCATCAATAATTTCTTTTGGTGGTTGCCTTGGTGCTCAGAAAGAAACAGCATGCTGTTATTCAGCTGTTGATAAGCCCTTCATGTCCTGCTGTTTGGTTAAAAAGAACTATTTATTTTCACTAAGGCCTGTCTCCTTTTCCTTGCATTAGATTTGTTCGGCTTCTGTTTTGAGATACATGTTCTTGTTCACTTTACTCATTGGTTCATGAATCAATATCCCTTCCCGTTTTTCTCCATGATTCATGAGGAGTTTGTTAAACGCTGGATTAGGTACACTTGCTTACGACTTGATGAAGTTCAAGGATTACGAGAAATTGAATCCGAGTTTTACTCATATTTTAACGGGCAATTGCATGGAAACAGAATCTGGACTGGGTGAGTTATAATTTTTAATCTTTACGCAAGTGCACAAAAGCACAACTAATTATGTATATATGTGTTTGCGGGTGTGTATATTGAACAGGCATTTTTTGTTATGCATTTGACAATGAATCTTTGCATGCTTACTGTACAGGGTTGTTTGTGGTATTGGAGTGACCTTTATACAACCGGTCTATTATTCATCTCTGTTTAGCCAAGAGAAGGTATATGGTTACCCAAATGACTTCGAAAGGTCTGTGAATGTATCTACTTTTTTCATTTACAGATCTTGCAATGTTTATCAATTATTTGGTTTAATTCCTTTCATTTTGTTTCTCAGCACATATTTTCTATGTTAAATTTTCTTCTGTTCATAATTTCTGCTGGAACTTATTTTATACACTATTGGATTTGAAATTGGCTTGTAATATGGCATAAGATTTAATGACTAGCATTCAAAAAAATTAATTATTCATTACTGAATCATCTATTAATTCTTTGGTAGAATTACGAAATCGTTTATGGTATGTAATTAATTCTAATGACCTGTTCCTTAAAAAAATAATTAAAAGGGCAAAAAAGGAGAAATAAAGAAAAGTGAAAAGAGAGTGGGTTATGTTTTCCTCGTCCCTCTTCTTCTTCATGGTCTATGTTTTCCTCGGCCCTCCTCCTCGGTCTTTCTCTTCTTGGTAAGTTTTTCTCTATCCTCAATCACCTTAGCATTCACCCACTGCTCCATCCTCACCTGAACATCCTCCATCCAAACTTGAGAGTCTGCCATCCTAGCCAATGCCTTAGTCAAGCTGCCGATGTTTTCTTGCAATTCACTCATGTTGCCTTGCACATTGCTCACGGCCTTCTCCAGAACTTCCATCTTGGACTCCGTTTGTGTTGCTGTCATCTCCCGAGGTCCGGTTGATTGATCCGGCAGGTCGTACCAATTGATATGAAAAGCTTAGTAGGATAGTTAATGACTCAAGAATAGCAGAAGGAAAATAACAATCTATTTCTCACCGAAAGTTACTTAACAAGATTGAAAGCAAAATACTCCCGGGGAAGACCTCTGTCACCTCCTAGCCATGCTAGTGCTTAACAGAAAAATATTCTTCTCTAACCGTTTTCTCATTCTTCCTACTCTACTTATCGCCTTCTCTGCACTCCACCTGATGGGAATTAGGCCTTCTCCAATATACATTTGTTATAATGGGTCTGCGTCTATAGGATCCATAATAACAAGCTGAACAAATTGAATTTTCAAGAATGGTTTCAATCTGTCATTCGTTATCAAGGGAAGAGGGAAGATTGGGTACTTGATAGATGCTGTCAAAGCCCCACTGGAAACTGACTCAAAATTCAATATGTGGGAAACTGAAAACTCCATTGTGATGGCTTGGCTCATCAATTCAAGGACACTTCCATAGGTCGAACGAATCTCCACTACAAACAGCCAAGGAGATTTGGGAAGCTGTACAGGAGATCTACTCAGACCTAGAAAATATTTCACAACTTCGAAGTTCAACTTAAAATTTGAAACACGATGCAAGGAAGCTTGAATGTGACCGAATACTTCAATACCTTGATGGATTTATGGCAAGAAATTGGCCTATTTTACGAAATGGGATGGGTTTGCACTTCCGATGCAGAGAAATACAAGAAGATGCTTAAAAAAGAGTGCACCTTTGATTTCTTACAGGGGTTAAATCCAGAATTAGGTGAAGTTCATGGCCGGTTGCTAGGCACAAAGCCATTTCCTTCACTTCGCGAATCATTTGCTGAAGTCAGAAGGGAGGAAAGCAGGCGCCGAGGCTGGGTTCTTCGTGTCGAGACGCGGTCACCTTAGACACTCATGGATTAGCCCTGGTTGCACACAAAAAGGATCATGTGCATACATTCCAGCACTCAACTAGGTCCAAAACCAGTTACAGCCCATGACTTTCAGCCCAATAATCGCGATCGGGTTGTGTGTGATGTTTGTAAGAAGCCAACCATACTCGCGACACTTTTTGGGAAATACATGACAAGCCCCCTGAGTGGAGGCCAAGGAAAAACATCCACTTAAATCCGCCAATCTTGTGGAGTCCACCTGTAACATCGCTTCTGAATTTTCCTGCACAGATTTAGACATCTTACGGCAGCTATTGCAGCAAACTAAAATGTCCATGGGATCTGGAAATCAAATCTCACAGGCGCTTACTGCTCTGGCCAAGACAGGTATTCTCCATCAGAAGTTCTATCAAATCTCAACCAGATAGTTGGATTGTTGACACAGGTGCTTCAGACCATATGATTGGGTGAATCGAGCTCTTTGACACTTATAGAACCTGCAACAGCAGAATCAAGCTGTAGGAAAGGGCACGGTTTGTTATCAAATATGATATTAAAATCAGTGTTGTTTGTGACAAACTTATCCCATAATCTCTTGTCCATTAGCAACTTACGGATGATATGAATTCTGCTGTAACTTTTCATTCTTCACATTGTGAATTTGAGGACAATTCTTCGTGAAAGATGGTTGGAGTGCTGAAAAAAGAGATGGGTTGTATTTTCGCATGGGAGGAAAAGCTCCAACCTTGCTAAGTCTCTAAATTCCACATCTTTGTCAGTTGTTTCTGCTGTTGATATAATGCTATGGCGTAAACGTTTGGGACACCCACACCCCAGTCTTTCATATATGAAACTTTCGTATCCCCAATTTTTGTCAATAAAAGGGAAACCTTTTTTCAGTGTGAACAATGTGTACTTGCAAAACAATCTCATACAAATTATCCTACACATGTTTGTTATGGACCAAACTACTGATGACCCAAACAAAAGGGCTAGGCCCATCATTACCCAGGTTTATTCTAGAAGAGGGAGGCACGTGAAGGAGGAGTCAGTTATATATGGGGAGTGTTAGTTAGTTAGATGGTTATGCAATTACTTACTCACACACAGAGACACTAGCATAGCTAAGGAAGGTGAACGGAGCACCATACCTCCGGGAGCGAACGTCTACTGTAATAGGCAACTCGTTTGTAATTCCTTTCAATTGAAGAACGTATCAATTGGTCCGACCTGCCGGATCCGAGGAAGGGAGCAATGGCAACCGCATGTTCGAAAGCTCAGTGGGACGCGTTGGAACGGCTGGTAATCGCATCTCGGGAGAGCGTGAACAAAATGCAGGAGGTCGTGAACGCCATGAAAGCAAACAGAGTCACGGTGAACAAAAGCCTTAGTCACTTATCGGAGCTGAAGTCGTTGGTAGAGATAATGATACGGGAAAAGGCATACGAGAGACCAGAAATGGAAGCTGGTTACGTACCGGAGGGGGTGGAAGAATCGTTGAAGAGTCCGGCGAAGGAAGTCCAAGGTGGGGACTGCGAAGAACTAAGGCTGACCACGAGGAGAATTGAAATCCCGGCTTTCGACGGAACGGATCCCGTCGGGTGGTTGGGGAAGGCGTAGCAAAATTCTGAAATTCACGGTACACCCACGTACCACCGCCTTCGAATCGCCCACATACACATGGAAGGACCAGCGGTACGGTGGTTCCAGTGGGTGAAATCGAGAACTCCGAACTGGAACTGGGACCGGTGTGCAGAGGAGCTAATCCATCGTTATAGCGGGAGGAAGGCGACAAACCCGTTCGAAGCATTAGCTTCTCTGAGACAGAGAGATCGGCCGGTGGGAGACTACATAGAAGGTTTCGAGGTGCCGTCGGTGGGAGACTACATAGAAGGTTTCGATAGCGTAGAAGAGGAACTGATGTGGTCACTGGGGCGACACACGTCGAAGGAGGGATACAGTCATCATCGTTGGGAAGGAAGACAGAGGTCCATGGACCAGCTGATGGGCCGAGGTGCCACAATGGACAAATGGAATCCGAGCCCAATTGAATGAGAGAATGGGGGGTAGACAAGACCCAACCCGTCACGATGGAATTAACAACTCGACTCCAAGCTCAACTCCTCGACAAGCGACACCAAGTCCAACCTACGATGTCAATCGAGGAAACGACGGTAGATTGAATGAAGTGGCTGGAGATGGCACCACGTGTGCTACTGTTCTCACCCAAGCAATATTTGCCGAAGGGTGCAAATTAGTAGCAGCAGGTATGAATGCCATGGATCTAAGGCGTGGAATTTCCATGGCCGTTGATGTTGTGGTCACAAACTTGAAAAGCAGGGCGAGAATGATAAGCACATCGGAGGAGATTGCTCAGGTTGGGACAATTTCTGCTAATGGAGAAAGAGAAATAGGTGAGTTGATTGCAAAAGTTATGGAGAAAGTTGGTAAAGAAGGTGTCGGTACAATACAAGATGGAAAGACATTGTTTAATGAACTAGAAGTTGGGGAGGGAATGAAGCTCGATAGAGGTTATATTCCTCCATACTTTGTTACGAATCAGAAGAACCAGAAGTGTGAAATGGATGGTGCTCTCATTCTTATTCACGAGAAGAAAATGAGGTTATATTCCTCCATACTTTGTTACGAATCAGAAGAACCAGAAGTGTGAAATGGATGGTGCTCTCATTCTTATTCACGAGAAGAAAATATCAAGCTTAAATGGGATTGTGAAAGTTCTAGCGCTTGCTTTAGAGAGGCAAAGACCACTACTAATTGTTGCTGATGATGTGGAAAGCGAGGCACTTGCAACTCTTATACTAAACAAGATTAGTACTGGAATTAAGGTTTGTGCTATTAAAGCTCCTGGTTTTGGGGCGAACAAGAAATCTGGTTTGCAAGAACTTGCTGTTCTAATAGGAGGCCAGGTATTAACTGAAGAACTTGGACTGTACCTCGATGAAGTGAATTTGGATATGCTGGGCTCATGTAAGAAGGACACAATATCCAAGGATGACACAGTTATACTTGACGGGGCTGGTGAAAAGAAAGATGTAGAAGAAAGATCTGAGCAGATTAGGTCTGCAATTAAATTGGGTACCTCTGACGATGACAAAGAGAAATTGCAAGAGAGAATAGCGAAGCTTTCTGGTGGTGGTGCAGCCAGTTTGGTTGGGGGATTTTTCGCCATTATCAATAATCTTTGGGAACTGAGGAATGAGTGCATAGAGCAATCCTTCGATAACGATGTCAGTCCAGAAATCGAACAAAGAGACCGTTACAAAAAATCGTCATCTGTTAGAAGTTGCTTGGTCCTTATGTTATGTTCGCTAGCTCCATTTTTAATTCCTGTTGGTGGGAGGCTATATTCACACTGATAAATCGCCTACCCACGACAACACTCAAATTCAGAACCCTGTTAAGCACGCTTGCTAGCCGTTTCCCCAACCTTATCTTTTTCAGCTCCTTAGCCCCTAAAGTCTTTGGGTGTATGGTTTTTTTGTTCATAACAAAACCGAACCAGAGTATACTTGATCCCAAGGCACTCAAGGTGTGGTTTTGTAGGATAATCACCTGCCCAACAGGGGTACAAGTGCTACTCCTCTTCACTCAAACAATTTTTGTCTCCTTGGCTGTTACCTTATTTGAAAATGTAATTTTCTACTTTCTACTCGGTTCCAGGGGGGAAACAATGAAGAGGAGAGATATTGGGATCCTACTGTGCACTACCCATATCAGAAGATGTGTCTCCTTTTACACATCTAGCTTCTATCCCTGTTTTTGAACCCATCCAGATTAATGAATTTGGAATTGAGCAGAAAAAGATATTCAACACTGAACAAATACCTTCTAATAAACCTCTTCAGACTTACTCACGTAGACTGAAGACCTCTCAGCACAACCAATCATCAAACCAAGAATTGACACCTGTCATAAGCGCTTTTTTGGCTCTTCCAGTAGCACAATGAAAAGGGATAAGATCTTGTACGATGCACCCAACTACAAATTTTCTAACCTGGTGAAAGTTGTCTTCAGCTTTAAGGCAATATGCAAATTACCAAAAATATTGATGATGCCTTGAAGGATAATAATTGGGCAGGCACTGTGCTAGAGAAATGAAAGCTCTTTATGAAAATGGAACTTAGGATATAGTGGATTTACCTACAACTAAGAAAGTCGTTGGAAGTAAATGGACTTTTACAGTGATGAACAGGGCCAATGGAGAAGTCGAAAGATATAAGGTTAGGTTTGTGACACAAGGTTTCAATCAGACGTATGGAATCGATTACGATGAGACATTTGCTCCGGTAGCAAAATTCAGTTCATTACCTGTGTTGCTGTCGCTTGCTCAAAATTGAACTGGGACTTGCATCAACTTGATATTAAAAATGCTTTCCTAAATGGTAGGCTTGATGAGGTGTAAGTGAAGATTCCACCAGGTTTCCGGTCAAACTATGAGCATGGTAAAGTTTGCAAGCTATGGAAATCTTTGTATGGGTTGAACAATGCCCAAGAGCATGACCACCAGATTTCGCTCCACTCTTATGCAATGCAACTAGGATATCGTCAAGGAAAGGTCGATCATACTCTTTTCATCGAGGACAGAGAAGATGGAAAGAAGGCCATCCTTGTTGTCTTATGTGGGTGATATTTTAATTGCAGGCGATGATAACATTGAGATTCATCAACTCAATGAAAAACTGCAGAAGACATTTAAAGCCAAAGTATGGGATAATTAAAGTACTTTCATGGGATGGAAATAGCTATAGGTCAAGAAGGCATCTTCATTTCTCAGTGAAAATTCACTCTTGATTTGCTGCGTGAAGCTGAAATTGGGCAGCAAACTAGTTGGAAAACTGTTGGAAAATGCTTGGTAAGAGCAGGATTAAGGCCAATGAACCTTATGCTGACATAGGGAGATACCAATGTCTTGTTGGTAGACTCATATACTTGTCTCTCTCACTGTCTGACATTGCATATGTTGTTAGTGTGGTAAGTCAGTACATGCATTCTCCAACTAAGAGTTCTCAAGAAGCAGTAGATCATATTTGAGGTGTCTCCTGGCTGAGAACTTATTGCTACTGAAAAATAATAATCATAGCATTGAGGGATATGTTGACGCAGACTGGGCTAGAAGTGATGATTGTAATCAACTTCTTGTTTTTGCACAAAGCAGTGCCAAGGCTGAATTTCAAGCTATTGCACAAGGTATGTTGCAAATTACTATCAGCACAGCGATTAAGTTGTACAGTGATAGTAAATCTGCCATTAGCATTGTGAACAATCCAGTCCAACATGATCGAATGAAACATGTGTAGATGGATCAGAGGTTTATCAAGAATGAATGGAAGCAAGGTATCAAATTATGTTATATCTTTTCTCATGATCAAGAGGCTGATATCCTTACAGTCTCACAAAGTTATGCCATGAAAATCTTCGAAGCAAGTTTGGAATGGAAGATATCTATTCCTAAGCTTGAGGGGGAATGTGGAAGATGCCATCTATCATTTAGGATATATCGTAATATTTTTCTGTCTATACTTTCCTATCTAGATTAGGAAATGATTATAGATCAATTAGTGATTTATTTACCTTTTATTATCAACATGAGACTTGTATAAATGTTGTACATCTACATTTTAAATGTAAGCAAGATTCACAGAAAATTTATTCTTGTTTCAATAAGGAATTCGAATCTATCTCCATATTTATGTATTCATAAAACTGATCGTAGTGAACTTCAAATCCTTAGAACATTAAAGTCATTTGAAATCTATTGTAGTTAGTATAAATACAATGTAATTAAGTAGGAGATTAATTGGCGTTTGCACGGTTGAAGTTATTTAGCTAGAAATGAATTCAAATCAATAGATTTCAATTCCCTCCATCCAAACTCTACCTAAGGGTCAGGGAGGATGATGTTCCATATGGAGCCTCCCTAGCTTGATCGTGTGCCTTACTAAATACTCGAGCTGGAGTATGAGTCTTCCACAACTTCCATGAAGAGGGCCACGAGACTGCTCATAAGACTGCACTCCAGAAGAATTCACATTCTTAATGGGCCGTGGTGACTGGTGAGATGAAATCCCACTTTTTGTAGTATTATTCTCTAGTTAGACAAACTCAAGCCATGTGGCTCACTTATCTACAACTATAACCTCTATATCCATGCACTGTTCGGTTAAATGAAAATTTCCACAATGCATGAATTTGGGATGAGAACATTATTTTCTGAATATCCTACTGATGCGGATTTCTAGAGCCAGATAACTTCTTGATGTTTTGAATTGTTGCTTCTAGGTAGTGGAAGTCCTTGATGAAGTTTTGTTTGCTGTTGGATGATGACTATGCCGAAAAAGAAAATAATATTTCTCTAGGTGTCTTTTACCCCCTCGATAGCATCAGCAAAACTAGCTGGCCTTCAAGAGTTAACAAATGTACATGGCACTCGGTGAAGTTCATTTACAAAATGTTTTGTCTTGCCTTCTACATTTACGACCACATGCAGGGCATATTTCATTGAGGCGGACAAACTTGTTTCATATTCCTCTACTGTCATAAGGCATGGCTAAGAACTGTGTACTTAGCTTCACGGTCCTGACAATAGGATGGCAGAAAGAAACAGTGATAGAACTCATCCTTGAACACTTGCAATGTAACTTCAGTCCTTCCTTGCAGAGTCTTTCTAGTAGAATTTGACAAGTTTTTACTTCGTTTTCAGTCCAGTTTTCACAACCTGTAGCGTTCTTGTTTGGTAGAATTTGGCCGAGTGCATTTCTTGAACCGAGCTAAAATGATTTCCATAGTTCCAAGTTCTTTGCTAAACTGTCAATGGGAATATTGGTTACGTTGATCATTCCATGGTTGCGTTAGTAGGAAACAAAAAATATCTATTCTAGTTCTATCATCAGTTATGGGTTCGAATCTAAGCTCCCCTCCAGGTGCGGATCAAATCGGAGTTTCCTTAGGTAGCCACCAACCAACAGTTATCCTTAAACTTCCATGCTTGGTGGAGAATAAGTGAGGACGCTTGGTCAGTTTAGCCCCGTTTGTAAACGCTTAGAGAATAAATCTCCTATATTTTTTGGGAAAGACAGATGCCGGTTTCTTGGGAAGCTGTAGAACAGTTACAAGGCCTTTCCTTATGCAACTACCTGTAAATTAAGAGAGTGAAGCTACCATCCTAAACCTAAGAGATATTCCTTTCTTATCGTCGTCTAGCAGACAGATTTAGTTAGCAACATGCTCCAGGAGCTTATTAGTTCTTGAATCCTACTATGGTCACATCCACGCTCTTAACCCCTAGTTGCTATCTATATTACGGTGTTCGGTGATGAGATTTGGACTATTGTGCTGCTAGAAGGCCTGCTTTGCTATGGCCATTGACCGATTCATCGAGGCAGGGAGAAGAAATTATGATGCAATTAACAGGGTGACTATGCATGCTTTATTTGGTCCTGCAATTGTTTCGGAAGCGTTGCATCCATTTTGGCTGAAGGAGTGTTTGGGGGTTGGTTATGTTAGGCTAAATTGGTTGGTAGTGGGGTTGTGGACTGAGGAAGGTGAATAACCCACATCCCTCTTATTTTTCTTTATTTCTCCTATGTCCTTTTCCTTTATTTTGTCCAAAAATAAATAGTTAGAACATTAGAATGTCCGCTACCAATGAGGTGGAAAAATATGTACCATGTAAGGCCTCCTAATTCTTCCAGTATAATTGGTTTCCTTAATTATTTGATTTAACTAGAAAATTTGTTAATAAATAATTAGATTTCTGGGGCATTGCACAGGGAAAACCACAGGTATTGCAAGAGAATTCTATGCCTACTCGGTCATCAGCTTACGTTTTTTCAGGATTTATTTTCAGCATGGATGTTTTATCACCTGTGGTAGAAAATTTATCCATCTGATACTTGCATGCCAGGTTTTTTTCCAGAATATTTTTTCACCTTGTTTTGTTATTTTTGGTTATCAGATTCGCATATTTCTCTCGTGCTTCACTGGACTATCTAATTAAATCAGGAAAACAGCCTGATGTGCTTCATATACACAATTGGCAAACATCCATTGTTGGACCACTTTTCTGGGATGTTCATGTTAACCAGGTGTGGTTCTGAATGGTTTGAGCCTTGTGATATGCTTATGCATCTGCAAGCTTTTAGCACAGCTCTCTGTTAAGCTCCATCTCTGATCTTCTTTCTTGTCTTTTGGTACCCTGCATCTTAGCTCATACCTTTCTTCTTGGCATTGCATTTATGCTATTGGAGAAACGACATTCAATCATAACCACATTTCGCATCTTATAATCTTAAGAATTAGGCCACCTTCCAGTTTTATCAACCAAACTGGAGGTTACCCACAAATTCGATAAGCTTTTGGTCTAATGTAGTTCAACCCCTCTGTTCTATATATCAGCCTTTTTTTATCAAATATGGTGATTCTAGAAGTTCATTTGCCGGTGCCAATTTCCATAAATTTAGATTCACTCAAATGTTGTTATGCAGGGCCTCGCAGGCACAAGGTTATTGTTAACTTGCCAAAGTTCTGATTCCCATGTAAGCTCCTCATTTTTATGCTTTCAAATCTTTTAACCTTGTATCTCTTACTGTTTTTGTCACTCAATGTAATTGAGCAGCATCTTGATATGTTTTGTGGTCTCCTTAGTGTCTCGAACAACCTGAAAAGCTAGCTTTGTGTGGGCTGGATCCTTCTACATTGCATCGCGCTGATCGCCTACAAGATAATAACATGGCTCATCTTGTGAACATTTTGAAGGTTATTGCTTCAAAACCTCAGGCATTATTTTTTTAAAAACATACGTTGATAATGTTTGTTTGTTTATCTAGAGATGTTGTTGGACCTCTCGTCTACATTTGTATGAAGCTAGTGTCTTTTTTATGGTGCAGGGTGGAATTGTTTATTCCAATAAAGTAATAGTAATGTCATCCAATCAACCGAAGGGTCAGGTCATCAATGCATTAGGATATGGGATGGAGCCCACATTAGCTGTTCACAAGTGTGAATTTCTCTTTAGAAATTGAAATTTAATAACGTGTTTTTCATTCTATGTTGAACTTTTTTCGCACATCATGGGCTGAATTTCCTTCAGAATTGGTCGTTAAATTCTTACTTGCTCAAATATATTTAGTGCTGTAGTCTGATTTTGAGTCTGACTGTAGGCAAAAATTGGTGATTGCTCCATTTGGATTTGAAAAATCAACTTGGGATCCTTCAAGAGACAGTTTTCTGCCACAGAGCTATAGTGTAGATAATATGCAAGGAAAATCGGTGTGTAAAACCACACTGCAGCAGCACCTAGACTTATCTCAGGGGACATCTGAGATTCTTGTGAGTTTCCATAAAAGCAACCTGAGCCTTACTCCCAACATTGATACAGTCACTTTTGTGTCTGTTTCGTATTTGTGAATGTAATCTTGCAAAATTTGAACTAATTGACTTTCAGGTTGGATGCATTTATTCAGACTTCTCAGATTTTGACCTGGATAAGCTAAAGACACTTGTTTGGATGGCTTCCAGGAGGAAAATTCAGGTATTGACTCATGAGCTTAAACAAGTAGTGGTCTACGAGTCTGTCCATCATTCAGTTAGTCAGTTAATATTTACAAGTCAAATCAACCTGCTGTGCATCGACTCTGCCGTTTTGCAGTACCTAATTCTTTGATACTTTTTCCACAGTTCATCTTCATGAGATCTGG
Source organism: Dorcoceras hygrometricum (assembly GCA_001598015.1). Classification (NCBI taxonomy): domain Eukaryota; kingdom Viridiplantae; phylum Streptophyta; class Magnoliopsida; order Lamiales; family Gesneriaceae; genus Dorcoceras; species Dorcoceras hygrometricum. Next base: position 35,387 of record KV004526.1, on the reverse strand, counting down.
CCAAACTCCAGTCTTGAGCGGGGCACTACAACTTTTTGACGTAGAAATGCGGGTAGATTCTTGGATTTTTGATAATCATAATATTGTTCACTTTATCTCCTTATTGCCTGATCAATACGTTGCCCAACTCTTGTTGCAGAATGAAAATGTTAAATTCATCGATGAATATGATGAAAGGTTACTACATCTGATAATTTCAGGATCTGACATCATGTTATGCCAATCTTATGACGATCCTCTCCTTCAAGTGCCTGTAAGTGTAGCCTGGATCCTGTATTTATTTAGAAATAGAAAATAAACTATCCATTTTATTAATTTCAGTATATATGTATTAGGTTCAGAAGACACGTCAGCTTGAACTCTTGACAATTCTTACCCTTTTTTTGTTTGGGGCATTGCCAGTCATATGTTATGTTGCATGAAAGTAAAAACTTAAAAGGTTCCACATGAGAAAAAATGACAGATATTTTGGTTATCTGTTTTATGTCCAATTTTAGAGGTGCCAAGATCTTTTAATCACGAATAAGCATATGAATCTAGCACTGAAACCTCAAGTGATGGATTCGTATCCATGATTTTGCACGATTGTCGTAATTGGAAGGCATTCTTGTCAATGTGCACCAAAGTAGTTCATGTGATAGAATTCAACGAGATCGATCGATGTGCCTAACGAATTAAATGCTTATAAAAGCTTTTGGTTATGCTGAATATAATGGGCATTCCAATGAGAAGCCATCATAACATTGCTGGGAAATTCTCAAACCCCAACTATTTGGGAAACAGTAAGGTTCCACCAACATCTATGCAATTGTTGCCATGGTGTTGTCATGTCCAGATGCTGGTCTGTGACTCCGTTCGTAGTTGGGAAAAACAGGTTAGGATAAGATGAAGGCATGTGATAACGTTTTTATGGCCTTGGGAAATAGATTCAGGATTAATCACTGTCGTCAGCATCTCTATTTTTTATAATTTATTTATATCTTGATGTGAGACATTCTGTAGCGTTAAATATTCTTCTGTGTACAAATTTACAGCTCAAGGCCTTGAGATATGGATCAGCTCCTATCCTCATATATTTTTCAGACAGCAGACTAAGGTGAACAAATATTGTGGCGTATATATAAAGATTATATCAAGTGAATACAAAATGTATCTAATCTTTCCAGCCTCTTCCATGGATCTCTTCATGTCTAAGTCTGTTCGCTGGTTCACAGGCACTTTGGAGAACATGACAATGAAAGCACTAATTTCGCGAAGTATATCAACAACACATTCGGGAATATCCCGCTTGGCCAAGCGATGGATGAAATTGTAAGTATTTCTCATCTTTTTTATTCATACCAATTTGATTACAAATTGGATCTGTTTGGACAAAACATTTGGTACAGAAAAACAATCCATCTCAATGGAATAGAAGGATAACGGATGCCATGATGAAGGACTTCTCGTGGGATGCAGAATGCTCAGACGTTCATATTTCTGCTTACGAATCGCTGAAAAGATTATAGAGGTACCATAAACATTTTCGTGTTGTCCTTCTCTGTTTTCTTATTTTATTTCTAAACTTTTCAACGTCCACTTCTGATATTTTTGAAATATTTTTTTTTCGGTTCTGTATATTCTTGATCTTACCATGGTTTATTCGTTTATATACCACTGAAATTCAAATTTTAGAACACAATATGTAGGAAATAATACAAATTTTGTGTTGATATGATGCAGTACTAAAATGGATTAAAATGATTTTTTATAAAATATACAAGAGTGGTATAGTACTCACTTGTACCATGCCCTGAATAGACCAGAAGTAATGACGAGGCAAAACATGTATGTGCAGCATTGTATTCCCCTTTGTCCAATTTAATGTAACTTCAATAAAAGGATTTAATTATGGAAAAGAAAAATACCCTACACAATTTAAGACATGCATATATGGAGACAATTCTCCTATTGATGGTGAAATGATGAGTTGTGTTCTTTGTGTGTATATACATGTGGCCTCTGGGACAGTGACTTTTACCTTAAATAACCAAGATGATGTTTGGTACTTACTTAACAAACATTGCTGTCTGCCTTAATTTTTACTATGTTTCACTTAATTTCTATAAACTCCCTCCTAGTTTTTTGCCACATGGTTCTCCTTTACCAAAATCTTAACCTTTTGATCGCTAAAAAATTTACTCTCTATTTGATGAACCACCATATAGTTGCCCATGGCGTTATAATTATCTCGATCCGTGATTTTTTTATCTATTAAATTTCCATACAAGAACCACCAGATAGTTGCCCATGGCGTAATTAATCTCGATCCGTGATTTTTGATCTATTAAATTTCCATTAATGAGAATCCAACGAACATGATATATAAAATCTTGGATGCTTAGGGACACTTAATTTCGTATTATTAAGAAATACCCTCCTCCGTACTATAAGGTTTTAAATATTTGTTCGCGGGGCTTTGGTTGCTAGTTGAATTTGTTACCATTTATTCAACCCACCATCAACATATTTGCATTAAATTATGAATTAATGATGCGAAAGCTTCTGTTTGCGTCAACTAGTTTAGATGTAACCGAAATCGAATCAATGTCGCATATATTTCAAGTTTTATATATTTCAAGTCATATTAAAAGCTAGTGAAATATATGTCCCACCGTTGCCACAATGAAGATAGTTAATTAATACGTTCATTGCACGAGGATTGCAAAAAACGTCTTGAAAAGCATTTGATTTCGTTTGTTTGTGTAAAAATTATGCTGGTTTTTTTTTAAAAAGGTAATGTTGTGTTGGTTTTTTGAAAAATAGTCATATCATATGTATTTTTTCTTAACATGATATGCTATGTATTTTTTAAAAAATTTTAGGAATTTCATGATAAAATAATTTCAAGTTGGAAGCTTGTTATATAGTATTATTAATTTTTTTTTTGGAAATTCGGGGAAATTGTCAAATTTAACTAAAAAAAAATTAACCCCGGCAAATGTTTCGAGAGTTTGTAAAAACAATATGGAACAGTTATATTTTGAAAAATATTAGATCGATAATCAACACTCAAGTTTTCGTGTAAGAGATGAGTCGAAGAAACAAGTTTATTATTCTCAAAGCAAGTATACTTGCTATGCTAGGAACAAGATGAAATTTCGTTGGGGGAAGTGATGGAAGGAATCGTCAAGTTCACTTTCTTTTTCGCCAGAAATTCAAGCGATCAAGATAGAATTCCTTTTTCTTTTTGTCACATTGAAGAAACAAGATATGAAAGGGGCAAACAGTATCATCATTTTCCTTTTAGAAAAAAAGATTATTCCTCTAGGACAAACTTTTCAAACGACAACGGGCCTCTCAATTTCCCTTCGTGGCTCGTGCAACCATAGAGACATAATATATTTACAGAGGGTTGAATACCTGGTGATGTGGCAGCATCGGGAAGTGTTACATCATCAGATACCCACCTAGGTGTCCATAGTATTAACTCTATATATTTATATATATTAAATATGAGAAAAACTAATCTACCTCTGATCATATTTATTAGTGTGTTACGATGTGAATTTTATTAATTTCGATGTATATAAACGGCTTAAATATTTATATCCACATTATAAACATCAGTTTCAATTTTGATACAATGAAGATTTATCATTTCGGGACCCGAGGTAAGAGCTCGTATAATTGAGTCACCTCGGCGCCATCTGAGCACCTCGATTCTCGAGTTATTTCATCTATTAAAGCATATCAAGACAAGATAAGAAAGAATAAACTAGTTTTCAAGCACCCCTGATAGGCGCTCTGTGGCTACCCACGGTGTACCCTAAGCAGTACTTCTAGGATGCCTCGAGAACCCCGAGGTGTGACGAGTCTTCACAAATATAGCTTGGCGACACGATCTCGAGGCGAGAGGTTTGCAATTGATAATGACCTCGAGGCATGAGGTTTGCCATTGATAGCAACCCATCACAACCACTTGGCGCATTTGTTTAAGTCATGATTAGTCAAACTGGTAAACTCTGCAGAACTCATGCCTACAAATGATGACTCTTATGGCGTACACGCAAGAGCTGACATACTCATTCTCAGGTATGATTAACTATGTCTGAACACGCAACAGTCGTTTATCCCCTCCTATAAATATTCGGGTATGTCTCAAACTACATTCATCACACTCATACATTCTCTACACTCTCTATATATTCTCAAGCACCCGACTTGACTTAAGCATCGGAGGGGTTTCGTCGGAAACACTTCCAACGTCCTCTAACCAGTATTTGTGCTTGCAGATTACTAAAAAAACAACATGCTGTTTTAGTTCATTCCTCGAAGAGAGACTTCCCGATCTTTCGATGTGGCCATCCGACATGACAATAGCTCATCGGCTGGACAAAATTCGATTACATCGAATTTATTCGTTTCAACCAAAATTTGTACATCCCCGCGACCACTCCACTTTAAGTATTTAATAATGCTACATTTTCTTAAACTATCTATATAATAGACCAAGTAATTGGAATAGTATCATTAATATGTCACTGATGGTGACTTGTCTATTGGCTTTACAAACTATACATATTAAATCTGGTCATAAAAATAAGACTAATGAACTTTTACTCAAAGAAAGTAGGACTCATCTGCTGAAAATAGTCTAACCTATTACCTATCAAACTTCTGGAAATAATAGTAGTTTATGTATGAATTGGCAAAAATAAAATGTGGAACATATCAATGTATAATTGTATATTTAATATTTGGTTGTTCACGCCATTTTATCTAACTCAATTTCCAACTCTAAAGCACAGAGTGAACTGTAAGCACAAAAAAGAAGAAGAAGAATGCCTTTCCCCCTGCTGCTGTTCCTCCTCCTCCACCTCCGCCACTCAGCCGCCGCAAGACAGCCCCGATGGTCGGATGACCGGGCTTTACTTTCCATTAAAGGAGCTTTCACCGAAGACCCGCATTCGTCCCTGGCGTCCTGGGACCTCGTCACCAGCCACTGCACATGGCGGGGGGTCACCTGCGATACCACCGGGCGTCACGTGGTAGCTCTGGATATCTCCAGCCTCAGCCTCACCGGAGCCCTCTCCCCCGATGTGGGCCACCTCCGGTCACTCGTGAACTTGTCCGCCGCCGACAACAATCTCTCCGGCCCTGTCCCCTCGCAAATCTCTGATATCACTGGCCTCCGTTATCTTAATCTATCTAACAATGTCTTCAACTTGAGCTTCCCTCCTCAGCTTTACGGCCTGAAAAACCTTCAAGTTCTCGATCTTTACAACAATAACTTGACTGGGCACTTCCCGTCGCAAGCGTATCTGTTGACAAACCTCCGCCACTTACACCTCGGTGGGAACTTCTTCGCCGGCGAGTTTCCGCCGGACTTTGGCTCGTTTCCGTATCTGGAATATCTTGCTGTCTCCGGCAATGAGCTGACGGGAAGGATTCCAAAGGAGATTGGCAACCTGACGCAACTCAAGGAGCTTTACATTGGGTACTTCAACACATTTTCTGGGGGAATTCCGAAGGAGATTGGGAATTTGTCTCAGCTTGCGCGGTTCGATGCTGCGAGCTGTGGACTCGATGGCGAGATCCCTGCGGAGTTGGGGAATTTGGAGAGTCTTGACACTCTTTTTCTCCAAGTGAATGACCTTTCGGGGCCATTGACTTCGGAGCTTGGGAAGCTGAAGAGCTTAAAATCAATGGACCTGTCAAACAACATGCTTTCCGGTGAGATTCCTCCGTCGTTTGCGGAGCTGAAAAATGTGACTCTCTTGAATCTTTTCAGGAATAAGCTAACGGGCTCAATACCAGACTTCATTGGGGAGTTGCCGGAGCTCCAAGTTTTGCAGTTGTGGGAGAACAACTTCACCGGAAGCATTCCGCAGAATTTAGGCTCTAATGGCAATCTGCAGGAAGTAGATGTTAGTTCCAACAAGTTAACAGGAAATTTACCCCAAAGTCTCTGCAATGGAAACCAACTTCACACATTGATCACCCTGGGTAACTTCCTACTGGGCCCGGTTCCAGAAACACTAGGCAAGTGCCAGTCGCTGAGTCGTGTTCGAATGGGGGAAAACTATCTAAATGGTTCCATTCCAAAAGGTCTCTTTAGTTTGCCCAATCTAACCCAAATCGAGCTTCATGATAACCTTCTCTCTGGTTCTTTTCCAGAGATGGATGAATTGTCTTCTAGTCTGGGGCAGATAAGTCTATCTAACAATCATCTTACGGGGCCTTTGCCGCCAAGTATTGGGAATTTCGTAGGTGTTCAAAAGCTCTTGCTTGATGGTAACAAGTTTACAGGACAGATTCCAGCTGAAATAGGGAAGTTGCAGCAGCTCTCGAAGATTGATTTCAGCCATAACGAGTTTTCTGGCCCCATTGCACCGGAGATCAGCCATTGTAAGCTGCTGACATATGTTGATCTGAGCCGGAATCAGCTCTCTGGTGAGATTCCTCCTGAGATGACTGGTATGAAGATTTTGAACTACTTGAACTTGTCTAGAAACCATTTGTCAGGCAGCATTCCCTCTTCAGTTTCTAGCATGCAGAGCTTAACATCTGTTGATTTTTCTTACAACAATTTGTCTGGTTTGGTTCCTGGCACTGGTCAATTCAGTTACTTCAATTCCACATCGTTTTTGGGCAATCCTAATCTCTGTGGTCCGTATTTGGGTCCTTGCAGAGAGGGTATTGTAGATGGGGTTGAAAGGCCTCATCGGAAGGGGACTTTCGTCTCCTTCAATGAAGCTTTTGCTCGTCCTCGGGTTGCTAGTTTGTTCGATTGTTTTTGCTGTGGCAGCAATCATTAAAGCTCGGTCTTTGAAGAAAGCGAATGAGGCTCGTTCTTGGAAACTTACTGCATTCCAAAGGTTGGATTTCTCTTGTGATGAGGTATTGGCTTGTTTGAAGGAGGACAACATAATTGGAAAAGGAGGTGCTGGTATTGTGTACAAGGGTGTCCTTTCAAATGGTGAACACGTGGCTGTGAAGAGGTTACCAGCAATAGGCCGTTTCTCTTCGCACGATCATGGGTTCAATGCAGAGATACAGACTCTAGGGACGATTAGGCACCGACATATAGTTAGGTTATTGGGTTTCTGCTCAAATCAAGAAACAAATCTTTTGGTTTACGAATATATGCCTAATGGCAGTTTGGGAGAAATGCTTCATGGCAAGAAAGGAGGCCATTTACATTGGGATACAAGGTATAAGATAGCTGTGGAGGCTGCAAAAGGCCTTTGTTATCTCCATCACGATTGCTCGCCATTGATCGTTCACCGTGATGTTAAATCGAATAATATCCTCTTGGATTCCAATTTTGAAGCTCATGTAGCTGATTTTGGGCTTGCCAAGTTCTTACAAGATTCAGGAGCATCAGAGTGCATGTCAGCTATTGCTGGTTCCTATGGATATATTGCTCCAGGTGTTGTTTTTTGGTTTTTCTTAGTTATAATTTTGGTTAACTGTGAATCTAATGTATGCGAAATTATTTGAACTATTTGTGCTACTCAAATCTTATAAGGTTTCAAGATTGGTAGGCATTTTTTTCTTTTTCTGAGGGTAGACTGTTAAGGATTTGAACCACCGCTTATTGACTCATAACTTTACATTTCCCTGCTCTTTGTAGAATATGCCTACACACTCAAAGTGGACGAGAAAAGCGACGTATACAGCTTTGGAGTTGTTCTTTTAGAACTTGTTACAGGCCGAAAGCCAGTGGGAGAATTTGGTGACGGTGTTGATATAGTCCAATGGGTACGAAGAATGACTGAAGGGAACAGAGAAGATGTGATCAAGATCCTTGATCCAAGACTCCTCACCGTCCCTCTACACGAAGTGATGCATGTCTTCTATGTAGCAATGCTTTGTGTAGAAGAACAAGCGGTCGAACGCCCCACCATGCGTGAGGTAGTGCAAATACTAACCGAACTTCCTAGGCCTATTGACACCAAATCGGGAGATCCTGCAATCACTGAATCTACCGCTCAAGCGGAATCCAGTTTGGAATCTCCCAAGAAAGACCATCAGACCCAACCACCGCCAGATCTTCTCAGTATTTAAGTCGCACCCTTCGACTCCGGATTGTTCTTTTTCTTACACGCTTAGGTTCTTTGCATTGGATTATAGTTAGCTGCCTTTTGATATTTTTGTGTCCAAAAATATTGTCACCCTGCATCTGATCTAGAGGGATAGTTGTTTTATGCTCTTAATTTCTCAACTTTAATGTTGGTGTCAACAGTTTTCAAAGTGTGTGTACAGTAAGGGTGGTGGACTGGAGAGGCCTTTGCTTTTCTTTTAAAAAATCATATATTATTGTAAATCTTCATCCTCTTGTGTCTTGTTTCTCTTAATTTGATATCTGGAAAGTGGAGAATTTGGTAATTGTTTAGTCACAAATGGGGTTTGGTTTATTGATAAGTGTGTTTTATGTAAAAACAATGAAAATGGGCCTAGAAATTTGGACATGTCACTGCATGGAGTGGTGTGCAGTGCCTTTCAATTGGAAAAATATTGTGGGGTTCACAGCTATATTGTATTTGTGTGTGTATGGGATACTTGGGACTCATCATTATGAGACATAAATTCAACCACCAAGGGATCAGTCAGAAAGTCTCATCTCCTATTGCCTTCAATTCAAGTTAAAAATTCTCACTTCATTAAATAGCTGATACCCAAGTCACAGTTCCTCACAGAACTTTTAAGTGAAAAACCAAACTCATTTTAGACGATTCTGAATCAAATTCTGACACTTTAAAGTTAGTGTATTTTACGATGTTTGGTGAGGTTGTGGTGGAACAAACATTTTTACCAACTTTAAGTCACATGGAAAATTTACTTTACGACCAGCGCAGATATGGGCAGGTGACATGCATATGTGACAGCAGACCGTAATGCACGCCTTATTCTTATTTCTCGTAACGCACCAATAGCTAATTGTATTCTCAGTATTCATCCTTTACTAATTTTGATCCTCTGTATTTTTAGAATTTAGTTTCAATCCTATCAATCGCATATGGATTGAGACTAAATTATTCAAAAATAATAATACTCTATTTATTTCTATTTCATAAGCATTTTTTCGCACTGATTTTAAAAACAAATAATCATTGGAAAAGGACAAACCATCGATTCGCTTTCGCTTCTAACAGGCCTCGGTTGATTTCCCTTCCTTTAGCTGCTCGGATGTTTCAATTACACACATTGGAAAAGGACAAACTATCAATCCGCTCTCGCTCGTCGCCACTAACGGGTCTCGGTCGATTCTCGTATGGAGTATATTCCTCACTGAAATATTGTTGGGAATGTTCTGAGGGTCTGTCTGTTATATAAGTCCTCTACATCGGGTACATGCTTACCCGCGCATGTATTGGTCAAATGACATTGGACCTATACAGGGGGTTAGCGTTTTTTAACTGGCTAACTTTTTTAAAAAAAAAACTCACAAAATATGATATAAGCATACAAATAACAAATGAATTGGGACAGAGGGAGTGCTAATATAGAAAGACTGAATTTCGATAAATGAATTAAGGAAAATAGCCAATCAATAGAACAATATAAATGATCAACATGGTAATATCTCCTTTTATTTTTATAAAAAAAAATTGATTCTATATATCTTTTCATAAAGTGTGGAGGAAGTATGTGGGCAAAGAATATATTAGGTGAGCAAATTTGAAATTGTTATGTATACTAGAATAAGTTAGATATTTTATTTTCCCTCTTATGAGTAAGAATTAGTTACTATTTCATTGTCCAATGGACTACACTTGATTTGGACATTGAAGTCATTAAAATTCATCGACTCCAAGTTAAAATTGGATCATCAGATGGAGTTTGCCAGTACTACCACACTATCATCTAATAATAATATAGTCGACATGATAATAAACTATCATAATATTTTGATCGAAACTTATACTTTGAAAACCAAAAGGAAACTTTTAAAAAAGACATCAACGATAATTTTCGAAAATAATTTTTTATAGCAAGAAATTCGCATTATTCCACTAATGCTGTTGTCATCATCTCCACTTAATAAAACGACAAGAGTAATAGACGAAGCAAGGGCTAAAAGGAGTAATTGATTGCTGAAAATGATAACGCTAAATCATGTTATATTTGCATTTATTCGATAAAGTTTATCATATCTCATGAAATAACGTGATCTACGTCAATTTTTTGTTTTTCTTTTGAAGGAGCTTATCATATCTCAATGGATTTAGTAAGTTGAAGCAAATATGATACATAGTTTTGCGAAATTTAGTTTTGTGTTTTTGAGAAGATCTTGTGTAGATATCAAGGAGGATCATTACTTTCGACGAAAAAACTCAACTAGTCATCGTATGTCTTGACAACTGTTACGATAAGATTCATACAATATTGCTATATTCATTTTATGTTGAGAGTTTTCGTGCTAGTTGTACAAGTGCATTCTGAGTATTGTTTATTCATTTCTTGGGAGAAAAATGTGTTGTTCTTGGTAAAAAAACCATCCGCGTATCAAAATGAGTTCAAACGAAGCGGAGTTGAAGGTGAGTGGTGTCCTCCAAATGAATCTACCAGAATGTTCAAAAAAATGGAGTCTTTTTATCCGGGTGTGGCCTGTTGAATGTAGGTCTTTTGACCGAATCATGTTAAAATCTTGGCGTTCATTTTATTTTCATTTTTCTATTTATACACTTGATAATTCACAATGAATAACAAATTTAATATTGCGAAATTACACACTAACAAAGCTCTCCTCTATAGCAAATATGAGAATATTCTTGATAATCTTTTTAAAGATGATAAATCGTAAAATAATAGTCACCACTAAGGAGAATTATTTTGTGCTAAGAGAGAAAACCGAAATATATTAATGAGTCATTTTGATTACAGGTTTCACTGAACTGTTGATGTTTGTTTAGAGTCAAATTAATTTAAAATTATAAAAAAAAATTAAAGAGATAATTTAGGTTCGTTTCGGGTTTTGGTAAAATTATGTAGGATTATGGAGGTCTATGTCGGGAAAAGGAATCCATGGAGATTATTAGATTATCAAAAAGCAAAAGGAGATTGGCAATGCTTTTGATGTCCAACACTTTTGAAAATTGTACCAATGTGACAGTAGTGGGAGCAGGATAAAGATGGAATTTGAGGTAGCTGTAAAGTACCAAAAGACATTTACCCAACTACTTTGTGAGTAAAATGTATATACACACATGACATATATTTTCGAAACATATTGACACATAACATACATTTTGAAATATTTGTACACATATAGTTTACACAAAAGTTTATTTAAAAATGCCTCATGAATTAATTTTAAGACAACCGACCAATATATACACATGACATATAATTATCCGAAAAGTTAATCTTTTTATGATGGAAGATGAGTCAAAGTTGCAAACACAGAGATATTAATTGTTGCGAGATAGAAACATGAAATAGAAAGGGCACCAAAAATTTTATGTGAAAAATTCCTAAAAAATTATTAGAGTAAAAATCGTGGATAAGATGAAAAATTCCACTAAACTACTTTGAGAATTACATCTATCTCACTGTGTTTTCAAAGAGACATATACTCTTAATACAGAAGAAACCAATCTCACAAATATTATAGAACATAAACAAGTATTTATGAATGCGTAAATGAAAGGAGAGAACTCGAAAATGAGATGATTTGAAATTGAAGAATGAGTCAAATTTATAGATGCATATCCCTCGTCAGACTGCGTTCTTTGGTATCAATATTATCCATGATTTGCAACGTTTTATGAAATGTTTTATTTGCCTTCAATTTTGCACCACACAATTGCTGTGCATTATTGTAACTCACCGACAACGAGACATAAGCAAACAATCGATACTCAATTAGAAAGACGACCCAAGTTCAATTTATGCTGACTCAAAGAAAATTTCAATTTATGCTTGCTGGGGAAACATATATATATATCTCTTTGTGTGCTTGAGGTATATTTCTCATAGATATTTTGTAGCAAACAGCCGATAATTACTTCCTCCCTATGCAATACAAAAAAGCATTCTCACACCTATCTTTCATGGTCGGGAAAATGGTATTCCGGAATCTAACAATTAATTTCCGTCTTCATAAGAGAATAAGGGAGGTGGTATCTTAATGTGGATCACTTAAGTTTTTAGCTTAAAGGATTTTCACTCAATTATGTTGCATAATCATTATATAGGAGAGATGGTCGAGTGATTCGCTCGAATGATCGACCCAATGGTTGGTTCGATCACCCATGACTCTGTGTCATTCGTGAGCCAAAGGCTATTGGTGGGCTTATCGGCACATAGCACGGTGGGGTGTTTTCTTGTTGGAGGAAAATAAGTATTGGTTTCTGGCACGAGTTCTGTGTCAACCAATGGGACAAGGAATATTAAGCGCACGCCCAATTCAGAAGAAAAAGAAAAGTCTGATTTGAAGCTATGATACGATGTTATGATTTAACGCACTGCAGAGTCGCAGAGACAGCTTCATTATTGTAGTGTAGGATTTGCATACACTATTGCATATATTCTTAGATCAACAAAAGACTAATAATAATAATAATAATAATAATAATAATAATAATAATAATAATAATAATAATAATAATAGTTGTAGTTGAACGAGTTGTCTAAAATCCTGGTTAAGAATTGGCTAATCTAGTTGATGATTTTACATGCTTAAACTTGATAAAGCGTTTGCTTTAAAAAGAAGGATTTTATTTATTCCTTTGAACAGATATATATGTTTTTATAGAAATATATATATTGATATTTATATTTTGAAACATTGTGTTATCTTAAATTTATGATGATTCAATTTTATATTTTTCTCTTAAAATGCTTAAAATTATAGTAAGAATTGAAAAGTTTAAATAAACTCGTATTGAACTCAATGAGATTCGAAAAAGTCTGAATTTGCTCTCCACGTTTTGTCTTTGGGACCTCAATAACAATAGTTATAATAAAAATTAATTTTGTCTTTTAAATATTGAAATTTTTGATAAATACGAGTTAAATTTTCATTAATCAAATCTCAATTGTCGGCTACCTTCTTGCATCCCGACGGCCAATACCTTGTTATTGATGATATTGATTATGGCGTGGGATAATGTTTGTATTAGTGAGGCCGTTCTTTTATCCAAATATTGTCTTCTTATAGTTTATACCGAACTTTAATATGAACAAGTTGGAGGTCATTTTTTAAGTCCTCATCAACATGCTAGTTGTATTTGAGGCAATTATAAAGAAGCGCAAACCGATTCTTTTAATGGGCTCGTCTTCCTCTACAGAGAAGGAGCCTAAAGGCAAGAAAACCTCGATCAACAAGAAGTCCAAGACAAAGTCTTCCAAACCAAACAAGTCCGAGGATGTCTGTAACACCGAAACTGTTCTTTTATCAATATTGTCTTCGAAGTAATGTATCTTATACAAAAGACGACGGAAAGCAATGACTGCATCGTTTCATTTTGTTTAATCACAACTTATTCAGAATTATATGTTACACAGTTTCTTTGGGAAAAAAGATGATTAAAAATTTCAAAAGGAACAAGCTACGACTTCCTACTATATTTTCTATAAGAAATTATGACTTATCATTGTTAATCTTGCTAAGTACTAATATCTCAGCACGGCATATCGAGGATTTCTAAACCTGGGGGGAGAGGAATGCTGGACAGTAAAATTTAAATGTGTTAATGTATTTTAAAATATGCATGTTATGTTTCTTATTATAACATGATACTTTTTAAAAATCAATAGCACTTCTACATGAAAACTTATTCTCTACAATGTAATATATCAAGATACATAATAAATAATAACATATACAATTTTTACTTTAATATCATATCGGCTTAATTTTTCACTTTACTATCATACCTCATATATTTTTAGAAACCTAAATTCTATGCTATTTAAAACTCATAGGCATACTTGTATATAATACCTAAAGATTATAATTTTTGAAATCCTTAAACTATAAGCCTAAAGCCCATGAGTCAAGACCCAAAGATTAGAATTCCAATAACCGCATATATCTTTTTAGAAACCTAAATGCTATATTATGTAAACCCAACATACATGGTATATATTTAAATCCAAAGATTATAATTTTTAAACTCCTTAACTATATATATATATATATATGTGTGTGTAATACACACATTAAGGTCAGCCTAACCCTTAAATTTTCGAATTTTGGGCCCAGGTAATGAAGTTTCTATAACCACCACCTATATCATAAAAGTTGGGCCTGGATATTAGACTTATTTTAAGGATGCGTATTAGACTAACTCGTGTGTCTCTTTTCCTGGAATGTTTGTGGGTTGGTCCTAACTGATTCTTCATGTAAGCTTTATTAAGGGCCCATTAGTAAACTTAATATTGGGAGGCCCATAGAACCTCGAGCGTCACAATATGCTGCTGCAGCCTAGAAATAGCGCCGAGCTACGAGTATTTAAATCACACTTCTACCAATTACTTTATCCTTTTATTTTTTTCGAGAAAATGCTAATGTATTGTTTGACATGCCTATTTTTCCATTTGCAAATATGAGGAAATAAATTATAATATTTTTTTCGAAAAAATATTAATTTACAATTACTCTTTTGTATTTTTTTTTATATCTAAAGCCATTTTAGTGACATGAAACTAAATTGTCAAATATTTACATGCGAAGAAAATTAATGATGACACCCCTACCCGAACATCACTACCCTAATTATAGGGCGGCCTTCCCCAATAGGAAACAGTGGTACATTGACAATGTATTATTGAACCATTTTGTAAAGAATAGTCTACTTTGTTTTAAAAGAAATTGCTTGTCTAATTAATTATCAAGAGGAAAACTTAACAAATACAACACAATCTCAATCCTTTTGGGTATGCAGCAGTTAATCCCGGGCATGCACAGTCCAGGTAAACCTACATAAAATTGCAAACAGACTAAGACGAAAAGGTTTTGATTGAGATTCAAATTTAAGGCCGTAAGGGTTGTTTGCGATACAGGTATAAGGTTAATTAAGTATTATATGTATCAGAATGAGGTACTGTTTATCTTGGATGACATATGACAGGATATAATTACTAATGAATTGTGTAATTATAAAATGATCAATAGATAATTTTTTATTAGAATAATATGTTTGGTTTGATAGATTAAATTTGAGATAAAATATTAAATTATATTTTTTATCTTTATAAAAATTAAGAAATATAATAAAAGAAGAAAATGAGATAATATTGTAATTTTATATTAATGATTTGATTGATATTAGATAAATAATTAAACATTTGATTGATATAAAAGATATATCATGATTTAATGATGCAAGATAAATAATATTACAGCTAAATTTCGGATATGACGTGATTACTATTATTTTATTGTGAGATGAATCATTTCTTGAATAGATATCGAAAGTAAATAAAGACGTAAGAAAGTAAATAAATAAACAAGTTATTAATCATGCACAAGTATAGACTCGTGCAGGGTCCAGAGCAAAAGTTTCACTACAAAAGAATTTGTGTCAGACTAAAAATAAAAATCACACAACCAGGGGAAAAAAATTCCCTTTCAAAGAACAAGAAAGCAAAACACGTCCAAAATTTTAGATGAAAAATAATTATGAATATAAATACAAGGATTTAAAAATTTCGAATGAAGTAGCAATGGGGTTATTTTAAAAATAATGTAAAATACATTGTCAAAAATAGGGTATGTAGGGAGGATTTGAAAATTACATCAAAACGCTAGTATGGAAGCGGATAAAAAAACCGTCGTCTGCTTCAAAAAGCAGTAAAAGAAAATTTAGCATTCGCCGCTTAAGTAGTGGATACTTGTAATTTTTTTTTAAGAAAAATCGAGTCACCGTCCGCGCCTGCTGGCAGCGGATGGTGACAAATTTTTTTAAAAAAGCATCCGTTGCTCGTGGCAGCGGACACTTCAAGAAAAAAACTGCTTGATGTGACGCTTTCGTAGCAGCACGTGCTTCAAGAAAAAAATTGCTTGATGTGATGCTACGAAAGCGTCACATCAACTCACTAGTTTCTACCGGCCACTTTCCTCCAACTTTTTGTGATCGTCAATCATCCAGACCACGTGCTCAACATGCAGTGTCCACACTTCTTATAGCTGGACGTTTTTCCCCTATATAAGCCACCATCGTCATTTACAATTTATTTCATTTTGCTTCTTTATCTACATCTTAGAGCTTTTTTCTTTATCTACATAGATATCTTGCTTTCGTCTATTTGTTATGTTTGGTTTTTCTCAAAATTTTAATTGTTGTATCAAATAACCTAGATTTTCTTATTTCTAATGGATTGCATCAGAGTGTTTCTATATTTTGGTTGTGATATTATTGTTGGAAATGTTAGAGTAGATGCCCAACTAGCCAACTTGTGGCGTGTGGGTTTTATAGACTCTTGTATGAAACGATCTTTATATATGATATTCGCATTTGTTTATGGTGTTCTTTATTTTCATTATGATTATAATGCTAACAATTGTGTTGGATAAAGACCTAGAATGCACCATGGTTGTTGGTCCGAAAATAGGATCAGCAGCCGCGCTTGTTAAAAGACTTTAGAAAATTTTGCGCGCTGCTACAACACTTGAGGTGCAATACCTCTTGTTCTTGAACATTTAAAATCACACGAAGAAGAGCACCGGAGACAGATCTGGTATGATTTAAAAATCATGCGGAAAATACCAGAACTGAATCCTATATTTTAAAACCAACTCAAACAGATTTATGTACAACATAAATCTGTTCGAGACTTGCAAGTGCTTGTGTGCTAACTGTGTATGCGATGCTAAGCTGAAAGTAAATGCTGAACTGTAAACGTGCGTATGCTAAATATAAAAGTGCAGGTGCTGAAAGAATAAAGGACACGATACTCAGCAGGTTTGTTTCTGGAAGTTCGGACCTCAATGTCCTACATCCCCCCTTCTTCCACCTCGGAAGGATCCACTAGAAGATTTGATCTTACAACTCGTGTACAGACCCAATCCCGCAACCAGCAGCTGCGAGAACTCCTAGACTCCACAAATGCACACCAGCCTCAACTGTGTGACTAACTACATACACATGAGTTTAACGTCATCGTGCTTGGACGGGACTGCTGGAAACGTTTTGAGATTCATTCACCAAAGGATGTGAATGAATCTCTGTGTGTGAGATTGATACAATGAAACGCTCAACTCTCTGTTTTTCTCACACACTAGGGAAATGCTCTAATTAGCTAATTCTAACTCCACTGTCAACTGCAATTAAGCTCTCTCTCGAATGGTAATTGACAGCTTCACTTCAGATTCATTTTCCCTCTGTTGTTGTCTTCTATTGATTTTCTTTCTGCAACAACAACTCTCTGGTTTTCACAACCTCTCTATTCGTCAACCTTCTTCAATGGCGCTTCTTCGCATATATAAGCTCTGTTTGAATTTAGCCGTTAGATAGATTCCAAATCTGTTCTGCGCTTGATAAGGCTAATTCGTCGTCTTTCCATTTCAGTGCAACGCTCCTCTGTAAATTGTATTATTTCCCAGAATAGTACAAATCTTGTTCCCTTGAATTGAGGCAATTTGCACGACTTAATCTCAGCCATTGATTCTTTCCATCTTGAGCGTTTATTGCGTCTTGCAACGGCTGAATATTCTTCAACAGATTGTTCAACAGCTGTTCGCTCAGCTGTTGTTTATTCTTTGACACAACACTTCGCGCAACAGCTGTTTCTTTGTCGACTGGATACTTTGCGCTACTGCTGAAGCTTCAAATACTGCGACTGGATATCTTACGACTGGATGCTTCAGCTTGCGACTGGATTCATAGCAACAGCTGGTTCAAAGAAGCTCTCGACTGGATGAGCTGTTGCTTGCGTCTGGTTGTCATGTCGACTGGATATACAATAGTAATGAAGCTTGCGACTGGATCTTGCGACTGGTTGATCAACGCAAGGAGCATCTGCTGAATCTTTAGCGCGAGAGCAAAACGCTGTCGTATCAACTTATGTAAACGACATCGTTTTGCTATTGCTATCTCCAAATATCATCTGCTGGTGAACAGTAGCTTGCGACTGGTTTCCCTCCTCTAAGACGTCGCTTCTCTCTTGCATCTGGATGTACAAGCTACCTGCTGGTATCTTGCGACTGCTGGACTCAAACCATCTGCTGAATATGATGACGTCACCAATGACATCATCAACGCTAAACCATCTGCTGATTATTCAGCACGACGTTGCTTCATCTCTTTCACTTCTCTTCTCATCTGCTGATAGCTTCCTGCTGATCACTGTAGCTTCCTGCTGAATGATGACGTCACTGCTGATGTCATCTATGCTTAGCGCTCCAGCTGATCCTTATCGTTCCAGCTCCAGCTTGCGATTCTTCTTAGCTTCTTGAATAGCGACTGTCAATAGATTCATCAACAGTACTTATAATCGCGACTGCTAACAGATTCGTCAACAGTACTTATAATCGCGACTGCTAACAGATTCGTCAACAGTAACTTGCGTCGCTTCATCTTTTGCGCTTGCAGCTGGTCTCCTCATCGTCTGCTGAGACTGCTAACAGATTCGTCAACAGTAACTTGCGTCGCTTCATCTTTTGCGCTTGCAGCTGGTCTCCTCATCGTCTGCTGAATCTTATGCGCTTGCGCTACTGCTGGTCTTTCTTCATCTGCTGATTGTGATGACGTCATCCTTGCTGCTCATAGCTATCTTCATTATATATATGCTGACGTCATCACTGCTGTTACCAGCTCTTGTTAGTGCTCCAGCTGGTTCAAGCTCTCTAAGCAATAATCACATCTACTGGTCTGAATTGGCCTCCGCCTGATTACGAACAACTGATTAAACTTTGGACGTCTCCATTGCTAATCCAGTTGCCGTCTAAATGAATTCACCAAACCAACTGCTGAACTTTAACTTGAACCATCGGCTGGACAGATTCTTCGACTGTTCATCATCTTCTTCGATAGCTAGAATCTGTACACTCAAGTGGAATTGTTAGAAACACAATAACAGGTTTTGTGTAATTCAAAACTTAATCAGGATCTGTCAAAACAGATCCATCAATCTCTCCCTTTTTGATTTTACACAAAACCTTAAATAAACGATGCATGTTCTAACAATTCTCTCCCTTTTTGTGGGAATAAAAAAGAAAGTGAACTGCTGGTCTTCCCTCTATTTAAAAATAAAACTCTCCCTACACTGTTACAACAAAAACAACTTAACAGCAGGAGTTTTAAATTTGAAAAACAAAATCAGCTTTTGGGAAGCACCGTATGCAACAATATATGATTTTGAAAACAGGAGCTGATGCATAACTCAAATTTACAAAGACAGTGACGCCACTCTCCCTGTCTTTTATAACATGAGCTCAAAACATTTTTAAAAGCAAAATTTTGCATCAGCTGAAATCCGCAAAACAGAACATTTAAAACAAATCAGAGCACGAAATATTGTTTAAAGTGAACAAGTGCTACTGAGTTACTCAAATATATGAAGAACCAGTACAGAGAACAGCTCAAATTTTTCCTTCTTCTATCTCGCCCCATGTGCTTGTCACTGAGCCTCGCTCCAAGTGATCTTACAGCACAACGAAAATAGAAGCTTGGCATCTGCCCGAGACTCGCGCATCCTGACAGTTCATCAATCGAAAAACCGGTTCTACATTAAAACAGATTAACTGGCCTTCATAGACAAGCTTCTCAAAATAGTTAAAACATTAAAAACATAGCACATGTGTTTTAAAATCAGTGCTCGTTCAAGAACAACCTGCTCTGATACCACTTGATGGTCCGATGAAATAGGATCAAATGATCAGCAGCCGTGCTTTGTTAAAAGACTTTAAAATATTGCGCGCTGCTAATACACTGGAGCTGCAATAGCTCGATGTTCTTGAACACATAAAATCACACGAAGAAGAGCACGGGAGACAGATCTGGTATGA